>PVHX01010853.1:0-67646 GCA_004024805.1 Geosciurus inauris | reverse complement strand
CTCATCATCTTGGATACATTGTAATGGGATCTAATGTAACAAATGATCAATTTGTCCAAAGGCATTCTGATTCCGTCCAAGTAGCTGAATTGACTGCACTTATCCTGGTGCTGGTAAGATATCAGATCATTCCTCTTAACATAATCTCTGATAGCATATATGCTGTCAAGGTCTGCTCTTCCATTGCTTATTCCACTTTTAGGCCCCGGGACTGTCCTGTTGATCAGCCTATGGCTACCCTAAAGGCTGTACTAGAAATAAGACAGCAACCATGGTATATTATGCACATTCGCTCCCATTCTGGGTTACCAGGATTCCTATCAGAGGGGAATGCCTCTATTGACAAACTTGTAAGTCAGCCTAAAGTCATGATGTCTACACTAGAACAAGCTAGAGCCTTACACCAAAGGTTTCACCTCTCAGCAAATAGTCTTCATCACTTATTGCCTGAAATTCCAGTCCAACAATGCAAACATCTCATTCATACATGCTCTTCTTGTGGTCCATTGTTACCGTTGGGCCCACTCCAACCACAGGGAGTCAACCCCCATGGGCTGACACACAACTCTCTATGGCAGATGGATGTCACTCATATCCCTACCTTTGGAAAACTTAAATTTGTACATGTGATAATTGACACCTATTCCTCCCTTGTGTATGCTACTGCCCTCACAGGGGAAAAAGCAGCCCATGTAATTAAGGCTCTAATGCAAGCAATGCTATTCATGGGTGTCCCGTGGTCAATCAAAACAGACAATGGCCCGGCCTATATCTCCCTCAGATTGAAGGAAGTTTTAACTTCCTGGGGAATTTCCCATACCAAAGGGATTCCTTATAACCCCTAGAGACAAGCAATCATTGAACGAACCAATCACACTCTAAAGGAGATGCTTCAGAAACTTGATTCTACTGAAAAGGACCCTTCTTTGAAATTGTTAGATGCATTATTTACCCTTAACTATCTGACTTTTGACAAACAAGGCTTCAATGCAGCAATCCGACACTGGGGTCCATTTACCTTCCCTACTCCCATTCCCTTGGTACGATGGAAAGACCCTTTGACCCTTCAATGGAAGGGCCCAGACCCTCTGCTCACACAGGGCGAGGCTATGCTTGTGTCTTCCCCCCAACAGAATCTAAGCCTCTTTGGATCCAAGCCAGGAATATTCATCCAAGCCTCTCTCAAGAAGACAACAAAACTCACATGAAGGAAGTAGTCACTTCCGTGAGTACCTAAAACGCAATACACACTTATACTACTATTGGTCTTCTAGGGCACTGCTGCCTCCTGGTGGGTTCATGTCCCCACTTCTGGAATACTGCTGCCCATAGGCCTTGATGACTCTGTCCTGCCCTTCCTCTTAGTTATCAATGAGTCATCACAATGTCCTGTCACTTCTGACCCCACAGTCTCTCAGACTAATAGATCTTCTGAGATTACCCACTTTAGACTCTATAACTTGGAGAAACTGTCTCTCTATTACCCGACCATATATCTTCATTCATGGGGAAGACATCACATGATCCAGTTTCATACCATGACCCTCCACAATAACATATTAAAACTTAACAAGCTCTTTTAGTTCATATCAAAGAATTACAGGAATGCAAGAATATGCCTGGCACATGGATCGCAGACCTCGAGAACATAAGCAGCTCATCCACCCCATCTTTGCTGGAAATGCAAGGCTTCACAGGTTCGGCCAACCCTAACCCTCCTTCCTTTCCAACCCTACCCAACCCCATTACTCCTTCTCTTAGGAGAGAGCTCATTTTGGGCACGTGCATACAGGCTGGTCAGCCAATGACGGGTAATATGCCCAGAGGGGCACAACCTAAGCCAGGCGCAGTCTTGTTTGCCCCTTCTCTTGTGCACAAGCTGCTAATTGATGACGGGTAAGTGCTCAGAGGAGCACAACCTAAGACAGATTACAGCTTCGTTAGTGCCCCCCCCCCCACTCTAGCATATGCAGCATGTAGGAGTCTGGAAAATCCAGCAGAATGATTCTCCCCCATGAGGAGTTTATCACAGATCCCTCCAACATGCTTGTTTATGGGCCACACAGGCCCCGCTGACTTATCAAATAAAAGTAAAAAGGGGGAAATATAGGAGCTCTCTCCATACCTTCAATGCCTCCCCTCCCCTTTCCTTTGCCCCATGCTGATTGGTTACTTTGAATGTTTCCCGTCCTCTTTACCCCATCCTGATTGGCTGCCTTCAGTGCCTCTCCTTTTCTCATCCCATGCTGATTGGCTGCCTTCACTGGCTCTCCTTTTCTCATCCCATGCTGATTGGCTGCGCACCTGACATGGATCAATACCCTATTGGCTGTAACCTAACCTCAGGGCCATGATTGGTCTGAGGACCCTATATAAACTGTTGCACTAACTGAAATAAACGGGTCTGCTTCTCGCTCAGGCAGAGCAGTTTTACCTACCCCCGGGGTCTGGGTGAGTGACTCCGCGACCGTCCACCCCAGACCTCATCCTTCGGGACCCCAGACCTCGTCCTTTGGGACCCCAGGCCTCGTCCCGTGGGACCCCATTGTCCTTCGTCCTTCGGGACCCCAGACCTCGTCCTTCGGGACCCCAGACCTCGTCCCGTGGGACCCCATTGTCCTTCATCCTCCGGGACCCCAGAGCTCATCCCGTGGGACCCCATTCCTTGGTCCCCTCATCCCGCGGGACCCCAACTCATCGAGCGAACCCACACAAGGCACAAAATAAATGACATCGGGTCAATCTTCATCCTTATCTAGCCCTCTAGATTTGATTAAACAGCACTTCAAGGATTTTCAGTGGAAGGCAGCAGATCTGGAGACACTGTTTACCCAGGCAAACTAACCACATTCTGTTCTCTTGAGTGGCCCACTTTTCAGGTTGAGTGCCCCCCTGAGGGAATCTTTGATCTTGCTACCATCTACCGACTTCAAGCAATCATTTTCTTACCTCATCCTGACCAGATTCCGTACATCATGGCTTGGCATTTCCTTGTTGAAGAGCCACCTCTCTGGCTCAAGAAATATCTCTCCTCTCCCTCTTTTACCTCAGTCCTCATTGCCAAGGGTACTAAATTACCTGTACTTCCTTCTTCTCCTGAAGAAGAGGATTTCTTTCCTATCCCTCCCCCTTATTTCTACCCACATCTACCTTCACTCCCAGCCCCAATCCCTCCTAGCCCTTCACTCCCAGCCCAGAACCTCTTAGCCCTTCACTCCCAGCCCCAGACCCTCTTAGCCCTTTGCTCCCAGGCCCAAACTCTCCTAGCTCTTTACTCCCAGCCCCAAACCCTCCTGGCCTTCCAATCCATACCTCAGACCTCCCTAGCTCCCCACTTCAATTCCCAGGCCCACTGAGCTTACCATTTCCTAATCCAGTTCCCTTTACCCCCCCATACTCAGTCTGGCTCCACATATTACCAAACACCATACCCCATTCTCCCTCTCTGTCAGGGTCTCCCCCTCCAAGGCCAAGGGGACTTAGACCCCCACCCCTTTATGATTTATGTTCCATTTTCCACCAGTGATCTTTATAATTGGAAAAGACAGAACCCTTCATTTTCTGAGAAACCACAGGCTCTCATAACTCTTTTGGAGACTATTTTTCTAACTCACTAGCCCACCTGGGATGGTTGCCAACAACTTCTCCAGGCACTACTCACCACTGAGGAACATGACAAAATTTGCTGTGAGGTCCAAAAACTTGTGCCAGGACCTAATGGACAACCTACAGATGATCCCCAGACAATTGATCTGGTTTTTCCCCTTATTCATCCAGATTGGGACCCCAACACCACTGAAGGTAGTCAAGCATTAAACCTTTTTCACCAGACTCTCCGGGGTGGTCTCCACGCAGCTGCTAGATGGCCCAAAAATTTATGTAAGGTGAGTGAGGTTATTCAAGGGCCCCTGGAATCACCAGCAGCTTTCCTTGAAAGGCTTTTTGAAGCCTACCACAATTTTACCCCTATTGACCCTGAAGCACCAGAGAACAGGTGAGCCTTAAACATAGTTTTTGTTTCTCAAGCAGCCCCAGATATTAGAAAAATGATTCAAAAGATAGATGGATTTGAAGGGAAAAAAAACCTTTCAGAATTAATAGAAATAGCCTTAAAAGTTTTTAACAACCAAGACTCCACAGAGGACAAACAGGCCAAAAGTGTCTCAAAGGCTGTAATTGCAGCCCTGTGAGATGAATCAACTGTCAGACCTCAAGGATATCAAAAACTCCCTTTACAAAAGGAACTCAACAATAAACTTTGGTTATCTCTGAGACAAAACAAATGTGCTTATTGTAAACAGGAAGGACATTGGAAAAATGAATGTCCTCAGATGCCTAAATGAACAGAAGTCCTCCAAATTAATGATGACTGATGGGGCCTAGGCTCCACTGCCCCCCTCCAAGGCTTTGGTCACCCTGTCAGTAGGGGGCAAAAAGACTGATTTCCTGATACAGGTGCAACTTTTTCTGTACTTAAACAAGACCAAGGTCCTTCTCGTAGGGACACGATTTTAGTACAGGGGACCACTGTGTCTCAGATCTGCCATTGGACTACTGATCATACAGTAAACCTGGGAAAGAAAATTGTCACCCATTCATTTTTAATTATGCCAGAATGCCCATATCCTGGGCTCATTGGATGAGATCTCCTTCACAAATTAAATGCCTCTATTTATTTCCCTGATGGTTGCATAGAAGTTAAAATGGGCCCCGAGGGGCCCACCAATATGGTGACCATGCCCCTAGGAGAAGAATACTGAATGATTAAAACATCAGATTCCAGTTTAAACCAGGAAAACAATAAACTTCTCCAACAGCTACAGGAAAATTTCCCCCAGGTTTGGGCTGAATATAATTCACCAGGCCTAGCCTCTCACCAACCCCTGATAATAGTGGAACTAAAAGCCACCACTACCCCAGTCCAGATAAAACAATACCCAATGTCCAAGGAGGCTAAATGAGGAATCAGCATACATATCAAAAGGCTACTGGACTCAGGCATCCTGGTTCCATGCAAGTCCCCATGGAATACTCCTCTTTTGCCTATATGCAAACTCAATTCCAATGACTACCAACCATTGCAGGACTTAAGGGAAATAAATCAGAGGGTCATGGACATCCACCCCATGGTGCCTAACCCTTACACTCTCCTTAGTCTCTTGCCCCCAAATCATACTTTTTACACTGTGCTTGATCTTAAGGATGCTTTCTTTACTATTCCCCTGGCCACCCAAAGTCAACCAATCTTAGCCTTTGAATGGATGGACAAGAGAACGGAACTACTGGACAACTCACTTGAACACGGCTTCCACAAGGATTTAAAAATTTACCCACCCTCTTTGATGAAGGCTTACACTGGGACCTCAGTGCCTTCCACCATCAGCACCCTGAGGTAACTCCCCCACAATATGTTGATGATCTTCTTCTTGCAGCAGCCTCCTATGCGGACTGCCTTCATGCCACTCAGGATTTATTAGGTCACTTACAAACCCTTGGATACCGGGTTTCAACCAAAAAGGCTCAATTATGCCTTACTCAAGTGACATATTTGGGGTACCAACTTCAGGAAGGCCATAGCACCTGAGAAGCCAATGCGTCCAGGCCATCATAGCCATCCCTGAGCCCACCACACAATGTCAAGTATGTGAGTTTCTTAGGGCCGCTGGGTATTGTAGACTCTGGATTCCCTGCTTTGCAGAATGAGCACAACCTCTCTATGACCTTTAAAGGGAAGTCCAACTAATTGGCAGTGGGGACCAGCACAGACTCAGGTATTTAAAGATGTAAAGGAGGCTCTCTTGTCCCCGCCAGCTCTGGCCTTGCCAGACCCTTCCAAAGCTTTCCACTTGTTCATGGATGAACACAAAGGGGTTGCTTGGGGGTTCTCACCCAGAAATTAGGGCCTTGGAGCCAACCTGTGGCCTATTTGTCAAAAAATTGGATCTGGTAGCAGCTGGATGGCCTGCCTGCCTATGCCAGATAAAAGCTATAGCCCTTCTGGTAAAAGATCCAGATAAACTAACTCTGGGACAAGACCTGCATATCACAGGCCCCCATGAGGTTGAGCCATTCCTCAGAGCACCCCCGATTGCTGGCTTTCCAATTCCCATATAGCCCATTATCAAACCTTACTTCTGGACCAGCCACACATTAATTTCCTTGCTACTGCTGCCTTAAATCCAGCCACTCTGCTGCCAGAAATTTCTCCAGATACTAAACCACTTCACTCTTGTCTGGAAGTGCTAAACTCAGCCTCTAGCCTATGACCAGACCCCACTGACCTTCCATGGCCACAACCAGATCTTGTTCTATTCAGTGATGGCAGCATCTATGTTCACAATGGAATTCGAGTGGCCAGTGCAGCAGTGACTTCCCCCACAGAGGTCAGATGGCAGACTTCCCTGCCACCTGGAACATCAGCTCAAAAGGCTGAACTCATTGTGGTTACCCAGGCCCTTAAAATAGGAACTAACAAAACTGTTAACATCTACACTGACAGTAGATATGCTTTTGTTACAGCCCATGTACATGGCGCCATCTACTGGGAAAGGAGCCTTCTTACAGCTGAAGGTAAACAAAAACAGAAATGAAATCCTTAACCTGTTAGCTGCCATTTGGCTTCTGCAACAAGTTGCAATAATTCACTGCCCCGGACATCAAAAGGGAAACTCATTAGAAGCCACTGGAAATCGACTCGCTGATGCAGCTGCTTGTAATGCAGCCACCCAGCTAGCTACTGCATTGCCGCTGATTACAGACCCAATTCTCCCCTCAAACCCAACATACTCCTCCAAAGATTTGAAATGGATACAAGAACAGGGGGGAATCCAACAAGGAGAACACAAATGGTATTATGATCCAGACGGTAAGGTGTTTCTCCCAAAAGTCCTGGGGTGACATTTAGTGCAACAACTCCATCAAAGTACCCATCTGGGAAAAACAAGACTTGCAGCACTCAGAAAAGGATTTAGAATACAAGGACTAAAGGCTCTAATGGAAGAAACAATAGAACAATGTGTAACTTGTTTCCAGGTTAATGTGGAACATAGATCAGCAGCACAGACAGCAATTAGAAATAGAGGAACAGGGCCAGGGAGATTTTGGGAAATAGATTTTACTGAAATAAAACCAGGAAAATATGGATATAAATATTTGTTAGTATTCATAGATACTTTTTCAGGGTGGGTAGAAGGCTTCCCAACTAAGATTGAAACTACAACAGCTACTACTAAGAAATTGTTACATTAAATTATTCCTAGGTTTGGTCTGCCTCTTCATATAGGGTCAGACAATGGCCCTGCTTTTGTTGCCCAGGTATCACAGGGGTGACCCGAGCCTTGGGGATAAATTGGAAGTTACACTGTGCCTATAGACCCAAAAGCTCTGGTCAGGTAGAGAGGATGAATCGGACCTTAAAGGAGACCTTAATCAAATTATCCCTACAGATTGGCGAACACTGGGTGGACATGCTGCCTTTTGCCTTACTTCAGGACAAGGTGCACTCCCAGTGTCAAAGAGTTCATCCTCTATGATATTATCTTTGGAAAATCCCCACCCATCCTGCCTAAAGAAGGAGAGGAAGCCCTGCAAGCTGTAACTAATAACCAACTTTTTTTTTTTTTTTGGTACTGAAGATTGAACTCAGGGGCACTCAACCACTGAGCCACATCCCCAACTTTATTTTGTGTTTAATGTAGAGACGGGGTCTCACTGAGATGCTTAGCACCTTGCCCTTGCTGAGGCTGGCTTTGAACTCACAATTCTCCTGTCTCAGCCTCCCTAAGTGCTGGGATTACAGGCTTGCACCACCGCACCTAATAACCAACTTTTAAGTTTCTTACAGGCTTTCCAGGCTATCCAGAAAGATCTGGTGTCCAGCCTAGAGGCAGCCTTTTGGCCACCTCCGGCTCAACCCCATTGTTTCCAGCCAGGTGACCAAGTTTGGATTAAGAGACATCAGAAAGAAACTCTACAGCCACCACGTTGGAAGGAGCCATATATTGTGATCCTAACCACTCCGACAGCTGTCAAGGTGGATGGCGTCAGAATGCTGATTCATCACTCCCAGGTTAAAAAGAGCACCCACCCCCTAGAACTGGCAACACCCACTACAGACTCTGACCCACCCAGTAAGCAATGAGAGTAGTCAAACACCCACAGGACCCACTCAAGTTAAGACTCTCTTGTTCATGAGTTGCCTGTTTTGCCTGTTTGCCTTGGTTTGGTCTTTACCTCCTCCCAATCCTTATGCCCCAACATCCTTTTTGTGGGAATTGAGGGATGGAGAGACTGGTGCCATTATTGCCACCCATGATAAAACAACACAACGCATTTTTAAGTTTGACCTATGTGAACTCCTTGGGGCCTACTACAATAACTCCAGGGACACTGCTGAGACCTCAGCAGGTCTCCCATGGGGAACTCTAGCCCTTTCAATTCTTCTTGTTGCTTCTGGCAGATATGGATATGGAACCCTGTCCCTGGAAAAATGGCTCACACAGCTCCAATTTTATGGATGCCCATCCACAGGCCCCACCCAATGCCATGGCAAGGGAGAATACCATTGTGCCAAATGGGGCTGTGTGACCTTTGCCCCTTGTACTAATGTAGACCCATCAATCTCCTTTACCCCCCAGTAAACATAGGTATCTGCAATAATGTTACCATTATTGTCAAGCAAGAGTGGTCACCACGTATTGCTGCCACTAGCTGGGACACTGGATGAACCTGGGGGCTCAGAGGCTATGCTAGAGGTTATGATCCAGGAGTAACTTTTACTATTCAGCGGGTTAAAAAAGTACCCCTGCCCAACCCAACTGGACCAAATAGACCAATTATGGAAGTGCCCAACCCCCATCAAGTCACCCGTCAACCTCCTCTGGCGATTAGTCCTACTGCTGGCCCCCTTACCCAGAGGGATCAAAACCCTCTGCATCCTCTTTCTTTGGAGTCTCACTGGTTAGCTATGTTGGAATCCATGCACTCATTCCTTAATCAAACCCAACCTAATGTTATATAGGATTGCTGGATGTGTCTCAATCCAAAACCTCCTTATTATGTGGGCTTTGGGGTTAATGCCACCATAGGACAAAATCCCCAAACTGAAGTTTTACTCATGTGAGAACCCAAATAAACCAAATGTAAATGGGGATGCCAGTCTGTCCTAACCCTGGAAAATTTACAAGATCAAGGCTTATGCCTTCAGTCCCCCAGCTTTATGTTAGCCAATTCACCATATAATCAGTCTTGTGCTTACAGTGTTACTCCTAATGATTCCCTTTCTGCCTCAGTTTCCCATGTTATGTTTTCAAGGCTCCTCCTTCTAGTTGGTTTGCTTGTACTTCTGAAATTACTCCCTGCATCAACACATGGTATTTTAAAAACAATAGATCAAAGGAACTTTGTGTTCTAGTACACATTCTGCCACAAATATATTGATATGGAGGAGATGCAGGCCGTGAACATCTCCTTATGAATTCACCTACACACAGGATGAAGCGAGCTGCTCCAGTACTTGTACTCTTGTTAGTGGGACTAGGATTAGCAGAATCCACCACCCTAGGCACAACTTCCCTTATTGTCAGTAATCAAAATTCAAAAGCCTCAGCCAACAAGTAGACTGAGACTTAGGGCACTTAGAGTCTTCTATTTCTCGCCTCAAACAACAGGTGGATTCCTTAGCAGAAGTAGCCCTCCAGAACCGCAAAGGCCTTGACTTGCTTTTCATAAAGGAGAGAGGTTTATGTGTAGCCCTAGGAGAAACTTGTTGTTTCTATACAAATCAATCAGGAGTCATCAGGGACACGTTAGCTTTGGTCCAAGAAAACTTAAAGGAAAGAGATAAATTGAGAACAGATAACACCAATAGGTATTATTTTCCTGGTCACCATGGCTCACAACCCTCATATCTGCTATTTCAGGCCCCCTCATACTTTTGCTTTTGGGATTTCTAGTAGGCCCCTGCATTATTAACTGTCTAGTTAACTATATAAGGAAAATAATTAGTGCTATTAAACTCGTGGTACTCCAGTCCCACTATAACCCCCTCCCAATTGATGATAATGAGTCAAAGGTTTGACTCTATTCAATAGAAAAGGGGGGAATATAAAATCCAAACTCAAGATGGAGT
The DNA here is from genome assembly GCA_004024805.1 of Geosciurus inauris. NCBI lineage: Eukaryota > Metazoa > Chordata > Mammalia > Rodentia > Sciuridae > Geosciurus > Geosciurus inauris. The sequence continues at coordinate 57,517 of PVHX01010853.1, read as the reverse complement.
CACTCTGGCTCAGGCCTGCATGATCTGCTAACCTGCTCTTTGTGCTTCTATGATTAATGCTTTGCTATGTTTGCTTCTCATGGATGTGGGGGCAAAACCACAGGCTGCCAGACCACCCTGTCAGTTACCTAAAGTTCCACGAACTGAAAAGGGACATAGGAGGCACCATCATGGCTAAACTGTAAATAACTGTAGATTGAATATCTGCCAAATCCTGTTTCTCTGAGTCATGTAGTTAGCCCACTCTATAATAACTTCTGAAACCCTCACTTCGGGGTCACTCTCTGAAGGAAAGGAGAGCTGACCCCAATCGTTTGGCCTGTGTGCCTATTTCCTCAATAAACTTTGCTGCTTCTGCAGAGTAATCTGGGCTGCACTTCTTGGGGAGAGGTGCAGGTTGAATGCAATATTTACATATGCCTTACTGTACATTTGCTGATGTACATAGTCATGATTATTTATATTTTTCCACATTTATGTTAATTTTCTTACTCTAATCTTATAAGGACAATGTTTGATTTTATAATTTAGCTTCATCCATATAAATTTACATTTTTTCTTTTCTCACATGATGAAATATAACATTAGATAAAAAGTCCGAAGGAAGCATTGAAGCAGAGTTTATTGAAAACTGGTAACATATACTTCTCTGGGCATGGAGAAGAGGGCCATAAATGGTGTCTGGATCCCAAGAAGTACATGGGTATTCACTTTTTATATATCCTCTTCTCTCTACTCCTCTTCTCTTCATCTGATCTCTACTTTCTGCTTATGTGACCAGGACAAATATAGGCTTGATGAGATATTCAATTGGCATCAAGCTAACAGTGAGAGCATAGGATCCAGGTGCAGTCAATTGGGCAGGGTTAGCATCTAACCGGGAAGACAATCATTAACAACAGGTGACAGCTGGGACAGTTTTTAATGAAATAGTCAGAGGAAGGCATCTGAAGGCATGAACACTGCAAGAGCTCTCCACCTTCCCAGAGTCAATTTGGCCTTTTAAAAAAAATTCTGACTCAACTTATCTATCTACACTGACTGTCTTTCTAATTCTTTCTTCAAATGTATGCCCCAAATAGGATTCATTCTCACTTCCACTTATTGACAAAATATAATTTCAAATGAAACTCATTTTTCTCATGCCTGTGTAGGATTCTATGTATTCATTTATGTTTTTTCACCTATTTTCAGAAGTACATTCTTAAGAATATTCATAATTGTCAAAATTCAGGTGAATTCTCTCACCCTAAATTGAAATCAGTTAAAATTTGATTAAAATTTTACCTATCTTTGCACTTTTCTTAAAGTTCCTGAATTCCAGGTAGTCCAATATAAATTTCCAATTTCCAATTCTGTTTCACCTTGTATTTACATATTTATGTGTTACAATTTGTATGTGTTCTTGTATGTGACCAGCTCTTTGTTGAAACATATTTGTGTAAGATTCACTGAACTCATCTATGTTTTCCCACCTATATTCAGAAGTATTTTCTCAGAAATACTTATTTTTTTCAATATTCATTCTAATTCCCTATACATAACCCTGTTATACCCAATTAGTGAGAAACAACAAACTCATGGATTCATTTGTTGAAGGCTTATTTTCAGCTGGCAGGACTGCAAAGCTAATTAGAGCCAATTCAAAGTTGCAGCCCCTACTTGGTTTTACTTACAGATTATATAACAAAAGAAACCTGTAAGTCAGGTGCTATGATGTTTTATTCTTTTAGACAATGCAAGCAAGCCAACAATAGAGAAGCAGAAATTGCAGTTAGCTAAGCCCACCCTATTCCCACCCTACATTTGGGAAATAGATTGTAACACCACTTAGTAAGCATCCTGTGTTTGGAAAGCATCCTGGCATTGTTTTTAAACTGAAACTTAGGTCAAGATGACTGTGACTCTTTGCAAAAATAAAGTATGCTGATGTTTGGGCTAAATTAAAGTGGCTGACTGGGCTAAAGTTAACATGACTGACAGGGCTAATGTAAAGGTGGCTGACAGCTGAGACAAAATGGGGTTTCTTATGCTAAGAGTTACCATATTCTCCACTGGTTTTTAACATTTGAGTAAATCCTTACTCACAAGTCTGTATCTTTTAAACCTTCATCTGTTAATTTGTCATAATCCTTTATGTATAAGCATATTCCCCAGGTCTTGCCTAGATACCAATTAGATCCTGGGGCTGCCTATGACTTAATAGTATGAATAATAGGGTTACATGTCCTTGGGGTACATCTCTATTTCCCAGGACAACATTTATAGGCTATGTGGGGGTCATGGCTGGTACATGGTGCTTTAAAGTCTCACAGCCCTAAGCAGCACAATGATATTCATTTTGGTCTGGACAATTAGGGCAGGACACATGTAAAATTATAAATGAGGTAGGTTCTTTCATATACTTGGTGTGCAGTTATTCTGCCTTTCACCCCATAGGGGTTATGACCATCTCTGGAGTCATCTGTTATCTCTAATATTAATGTGTACCAATCTATCTGGAAAATGGGCTGATTAGAGGTCATCAGACTCTGCATGATTTGTCCAGTATGAGTTTTTCTAAGTTCCCATATTTGTATAGTGGGTTGATGGGGAGAGCAAATAATCAGATGAAAGAGAGTCAAGATGAGGAAGAAAGGGAGGGGGGAAATTTGAGGGATCATGGCTGGGTATCCTGTTTGAGTTTTATCTTTAGGGTTGTCAGTGGTCTGGACAGTCCATCTGGACTCTTCAAAGCTTTTTCAGATGGGGCTGGTTTCACAGCAGTCCAACGTATTAAGGTTGCTTTTTCAGCTATTTTGATGACCACAGGCATCCTGAGAAACACCTGTTAAGGTCCAGTCCAGCAAGGTTCCAGTGTCACAGAAATAAGTTTTTTTTAAGGTACACCAAGTCACCTGGTTGATAGGCAGGAAGGCCAGTCAGGTCTTCTTTCTCCTGTATAGAAATATAAGGGTTAGGAACCTGTAATCTGGACTTTATGTCTGCTTGCATACATTGTAGAACCTGTAATGAACAAAAGATTTGATTATCAGAGGCATCTATATAGGTAGGGGGTTTAGGTAAGAGAGGAGTGGGCTGGCCATATAGTATTTCATATCGTGTAAGCCCTGTCGTTAAGGGCAATTCCAAATTCTGAGCAGGCTGAAGGGGAGGAGGTCCACCCAGCTTTTGCCAGTCTTTATAGTTAGCTTTGTAAATGTTTCCTTAAGCATTCTATTCATCCTTTTTACCTGTTCAGAACTCTGAGCCCTATAGGCACAATGTAATTTCCAAGAAAATCCTAAAACTCTGGGCACTAGTTGAGATGTTTTGGCTGTAAAAGCCGGGCCACTGTTGGACCCAATTAAATGTGGCAATCCAAATCTGGGGATGATCTCATATAATAACTTTTTAGCTGTGATTTGAGCTGTCTCCGTTTTGGTAGGATAAGCCTCAACCCAACTTGAGTAAGTGTCTACATAAACCAAGAGGTATTTGCATCCACAATTTCTGGGCTTGATTTCAGTGAAGTCTATTTTCCAATGTTCTCCAGGAATTTCTGGATATTTCCATGGTATCTAGGAAAAATTTGTATCTTATTATTTCATTTAGTATTTACTTGGATACAAGTAGGGCATTTGGAGGTAATGGAATTAATATGTTCCCTCATTTTGGAAACAGATAATGTCTTTGTAGCAGCTTCCATAATTTTGTAATAATAGCCTTTCATCTGGAGTCTTAAGTCAATCAGGGGAATTAGTAGCAATTCCCAGTTTTGTTATATAGTCCAAATGAGAAGAGAAGTAGTGAGGCTTCTCTGGAAGCTGAGGTTCAGGTATAAGGACAAGAAGGGAAGTGTTCCCCACGGGTCTTAGGGCAAATTATTTGGCAGTTTTGTCAGCCAAATTGTTGCCTTTTGTTTCTGGGGAGTTCCCTTTTTGATGAGCCTTACAATGAATAATTGCTTCACATTTGGGGAGCCATATAGCCTCCAGAAGGGCAACTATTTCAGGAACATTTTTCATAGTTTTTCCCCTCAGATGTGAAGAGTTCCCTTTCTTTATATATAATTTCATGAACATGAGCTGTGGCAAAAGTTTACCTGCTATCAATATTATTGATTATTAGATTTTTACCTAGTCGGAGTGCTTGGGTTAACATCAAAGTTCAGCTCTTTGTGCTGAGGTTTCTTTATCTAGGGATTTTGATATTACCTTATCAGAAGTGACCTCTGTAGCTCCAGCATGTTTAATGCCATCCAGTATGCATAATCCCAGGGCTGGTCTGGAAGATCAGGATGAGTCCCATGGATGTGGGCCAACATCTCTAACAGTCATAAATAGGCATCTCTGGATTTGGATCTGGCACCAGAGTAGCCAGATTTAAAGTGGTATATTCAGAGTATATTTGACTCTTTGGGGGTCTGAAATCCATTTTCCAAGAGGGATTTGAGTAATGTTTCAACCCCATGAGAAGTTATACAAAGTTCTTGGCCCAAAGTTAATTTATTTGCTTCTTTAGTTAAGAGGGTGGTGGCTGCCATTGCTCATAGACAATTTGGATACATAAGCTATGGGTCTTTTCCAAAGCTCAGGATTTTGTGTTAATATTCTCTTTGCAATTCCATTATGTTCTCACACATACATATAGAAAGGTTTTTGAAGATCTGGTAGGGCTGATTCGGGAGCCTGAGTTAAGGCTTCCTTTAGTTTTTGAAAAGCTATCTCTTTCTGATCAGATTAATCAATTTCTTCTCCTTTGACTTTAGTGGCCTCATATAGGGGTCTGGCTATCTCAGCAAAGTTCATGATCCAAAGTCTACAGTATCCTGTAGCCTCCCCAAAACTCACTAATCTGCCTCTTAGTTTTGGGGTGAGAAATCTGAGTCACAGCCTAAATTATTTTTCCTAATAACCATATTTGTCCCTCAGATAGTATATATCTCAATTAAGTGACTCATTTTGTACATAGTTGGGTGTTTTTGGCAGACATTCAACAACCCAAAGTCTGTAAAGTATCCAATAAGTCTCAGGTATTATGAATACAATCCTGGAAATTTTTTGTAGCCAGAAATAAATTATCCACATATTGGAGAAGGGTCACTTCAGGGTGGCTTACCTTGTAATTCTCTAAATACTTGTTGATTGTGTCATCAAAGAGAGTGGGAAAATTGTTGAATCCTTAGGGCAGCTTTGTCCAAGTGAGTTGTCCTCTATATTCCCCATTTTGTTTAGTCCATTCAAACACAAAAATAGGTTGACTCACCTCAGATAGAGAAAGATTAAAACACGCAGCTTTTAAGTCCAGTACAGTAAACACAATGTAATCTGGAGGCAAGAGACTCAACAGAGTATATGGATTAGAAACTATAGGGTGTATTGTTTCCACTCATTTGTTGACCTCTAAAAGGTCCTGCACTGGGTGATAATCTTTTGTCCCCTGCTTCTGAACTGGCAGTAGAGGAGTATTCCAATTAGACTGACATGATTTTTAAAATACCTTCTTTTAAGAGTTTATTTATGTCAGGAGTAATTCCCAATAGAGCCTTTTTGTTAGTAGGATACTGTTTTACCCTGCTGGGTGTGGCAGAACTGGTCAGCTGTACAATTACTGGGGGTTGATGTTTTGCCAAATCAGAGGGTTGAATTCAGCCCATACTCCTGGAAAGTCAGTTAGAACATCTGACAGAAAATTATATTCTGGCAAGTAATTTCCCAGATAATCACAGTTCTTCAGGGCTCTTTCCCCTAATAATTTTTCTGGTAGTAGTTGATATTTTTCTCCCAGAGGACAACTAAAAAGGAGAGTAATGGTTTCTTCTCCCAGGCAGAGTGTAGTATTTTCCTGGGCAAAGGTTATAGTAGCCCCCAACTTACATCCAATGTTTTTTTTTATTCTTTATAATAGGCACATTGATCTTTATCTAAAGGATGGTTCCAAGGTTTGGTGGGTCCTGTATTTGGTTTAAAGTTTTGTGATCTGGATTAGCACCTTGGCTAATCTTTTGGTTTGTCTGTCTTCTGGAATATCTTGGTTATTATAGAATCTTTGAGCTATCTTTACCAATTCAGAGAAAACCTTCCCTTCAAACCTTGTAATTTCTGGAGTTTACATTTTATATCTGGGGCTGACTAAGATACAAAGGAAAGATTAATAGCTCACCTATTCTCATGTGCTTCCCAATCAATTGGAATATATAGTCTATAGGCCTGTAGGAGGTGCTGGAAGAAGGTACTTGGGGATTCATCTGGCTTCTGGATCATCTCACTTACCTTGGAAATATTAGTAAACTTGTGAGCAGCTGCATGGATTCCTCTCATAAGATTCTGGCGAAACTGGTGTAGAGCCCCCTTACTTCATCCAAATTTGGATTCCAATCCAGGTGGGTTGGAGGGATAGTGTGGGACATCTGAACAAGATCGTCAGTGTGGAGGCCATTAGGTCCCAGGATGGTTCTTTAGGACTCATGATGGATGCGTTTGCATTCTTCTGAAGAAAAAAGGGTCTGAAGTGTTTGTTAGAAATTACCCTAGGTGGGCTGGTGGGTAAAAAAAAGACTGACTCTAAAACAGAAATAAGACCTTGGGGTTCTTCTGAGAGAATAGGATTTTGATTTTCCTAGATATAAAGCTCACTAGTGGTAAAGGGGACATAAATCATAAAGGGAACCTCCTGGGAGGGCGTTTGTCTCATGGGGAGCAAAGGAGCAGGGGAACATATTTAACATATTTTATATAAAAATAGGACTAATAGTAACATAATTACACTGATGTTATTATATTAATCAAGTTTAGCTCTTGAAGAAAAATCTGGACTCTGTGACATAGTACATTACTCCACAATAATAGTTGTTGTTTAACCACAGTTGTATAAACATTAATCTTTGAGACTTAGTTTCACCAAGTGATAAAACCTGACCAATACAAGAAAATTATCTTGATAAGAGCAGAACAATGTTTAGATATTATTTTATACTAGTACATTAAATTTGTACTAATTAGAGTCAATTTAACCACAAACATTAATTTTTTGAAATTTACCCTTTATTTAGACCCTCTTGTCATTTTGATCTTTTTTTATCACTTACTCTAAACTTTATCATTTACTTTAAATCCTCTTTGTTCTCATATCCTATAAAGACTTTTTTACCCAGAAACCTTTTCTTTTTATTCCATTAAATACCATATCTAGAATCTTTAGTTTCTATTCCCCCATCTATTAATTCCTTCTTCTGTTCATATCCCAAAACAATACTTGTAAATTAATGAAATTTACACAAATTACTCCATTTTAACAATAATAAATACTTTATGTTATTTGCAGTACTTTAATTGAAACATATAGAAATCTATAAACCTTTGTGTGTAGAATTATATTTGTTTACCTTTTTATGAAAACACAATGTTTAAGTATATAGAGTTATATCTGTTGGGTTTTAAATTAGTAATTTTGTTTTTAGTGATGACAAAGCAATTTTAAACCTTTTTTTAAAAAATGTATCATTTATGAAAACACCAAAAATGTTACCCTATGGAATTTAAAGGAGGTAAAATTGCTTGATTTTAGATTTAACAGTTAGCATTTTAAATCTGATTTACTTATTTTGATTATAAAAACCAAGATATTAGACAAGTGTATTTAACAGTATTAGCCATTTTTCCCTTGTTGAAGAAAAGTCCTTTGACCACCTAGAAAGACTTGTGAGTTAAATAATTTTAAAGACATACTTACTTTTATCTGTTTACATAATATGAATTGAAGCATTTAAATCACATGAATTAAAGGTATTTGGATCCATTTTTTAGGTTTTAACTTATGAGTGCTCATTATCTGTGTCATTTTTGATATGTGCATGGCACAAACACACACAAGTAGACATACAACACATAACACAAGTGTGCACACATAATACAATAGTAAAAGCCTTGTGACTTCCTGTGGATGGATTTTCATTACAATTCTAGATGTTTAAAAACTCTACTGCTGAATAAAAATAGGATTAATAAAAACATTAACCTAAATGTGAAGGATTAAAAACATGAGCTCAAAAAACAGAACTTCAGAAAAGTAAGAGTCTCAGGAGGGATCTCTTATTATGTCAATCTTGATTCGTATATATGACAAATAATTTTCTGAGATCAGAAGAAGTTGCTAGGGATCCATAATCAGCAGCCAGTTTCTGGAATTCCTGAATATTAGTTAAAAATCAGTCAAGTGCAGATGATGAACAGAGGAAGGTTGCTGTCCCATATTGACCTGTGGAAAGAAAGTGGCGTGCACAGACACATTTTGACACACCTGTAACAAAAAGACAAACAAAAAGACAAAAAAAAAAAAACCAAACACCCAATTTGGCCACCACTGAAGGCCAACCAGAAGACCATAGGGACATCTTGCAGAGTCTTGGGACTTGGTGTAAGCCACTGCGTCCAGTCTGCCTTGTCCCCCAGTAAGATCAATCCAACTAATTCCTGATTTCTAACGAGATCTGGGAAACTGGAGAGTGGGGCCAAGGCACTTCTCTCGGGAGCTCTCCCCTACTTTCAGTTTCAGCCATGACCATAATTTAGCCAGATCCATGAAATGGTGCGATGAAAAAATCTCATTGGGTATCCCAGGCAACATACCAAGATGTTATATCCAATCAGCAAGAAACAACACACTCATAGGTTCACTCATTAAAGGTTTATTTTTCAGCCAGCGGGACTGCAAAGCCAATAAGAGCCTATTCAAAGTTGCAGCCCCCGATTTGGTTTAACTTACAGATTATATAGTAAAAGCAAACTGCAAGTCAGGTGCTATGAAGTTTTCTCTTTTTAGCCAATGCAAGCAAGCCAACAAAACAGAAGCAGAAATTGCAGTTAGCTAAGCCCACCCTACACCCACCCTACATTTGGGACATAGATTGTAACACTGTTTAGTAAGCATCCTGGGTTTGGCAAGCATCCTGGAGTTGTTTTTTAACTGAAACTTTTGTCAAGATGACCATGCCTCTTTTCAAAAATAAAAGTATGTTGGTGTTTGGGCTAAAGTTAAGGTGGCTGACTGGGCTAAAGTTAAAGTGATTGACAGGGCTAAAACGTTAAGGAGGCTGACAGCTCAGACAAAATGGAGTTTCTTAAGCTAAGAGTTACCATAACCCTAAGCCAATACAAAATATGATATTTAATTGTATATATTTCTCTCAAGAATCCTAAATTTCCTTTAATCCAGGTACTCTGAAGTAATTTTTAAAACGGTGTTATACTTTATTTTTAATGTTCAATGTCAAATTTGCATACATATTACTGTATATCCTGAATGAGATTCAGCTCTTTATTCCCTTATTTACATAATATATATTTATATGAAACTCATTTGAATAATTCCTCCATAAAAATTTATGATTACATATATATATATAATTTTAACAAATTTTCAGATTCATAGTCCAGGTTTCCTATTTACTTAATACATGTGTTATGGCTCTGTTGACTCATCCTTGTGTAGCATTTTATGTATTGACATATGCATTACCACACATTCTCAGATGCACATTGTCATGATTGTTTATAAAATTCCACCTTTGCCTTATTTCTCTAAGCCTAACCTTCTTCAGCATAATATTTGATTTTATACTTTAATTGATCCATTTACACTTCCATTTTTCTTAAATCCAGGAACATTAATATAAATTTGACAGTGTATTTTTTATGTTCTTTACCATTTTCAATATCCCATTCCTATAGGCATCACTGAATAACCACTTCTGACTTGTGATGAAGGGCGTTTCCCACATGATGAATTATAACATTAGAGAAGCAGACTGAGGGAAACATTGAAGCCAGGTTTATTGAAAAGTGGTAACATAGGCTTCTCTGGGCATGGAGAAGAGGGCCATAAATAGTGTCTGGATCCCAAGAAGTACATGTGTATTCAGTTTTTATATACCGTATGATCTTTTTGTTCTCTTTGCTCTTCATCTAATCTCTCATTTCTTCTTATGTGACCAGGACAAGATTGTGTTTGGTGAGATGGTCAATTGGCATCAAGCTAATAGAGAGAGCATAGGGTCCAGGGGTAGGCAATTGGGCAGGGAATGGCATAATTAACATCTTTCTGGGAAGACAATCATTAGCAACAGGTGTCAGCAGGGGCATTTTTTAATGAAATGGTTGGAGGAAAGGCTCTGAGTTCATGAACATTTCAAGACCTCTGCACCGTTCCAGACTCAATTTGGCCTTTTCTTTTGATTCTGACTCAACTTATCTATCTACACTGTCTTTCTAATTCTTTCTTCAAAATATACCCAAAAGAAGATTCATTCTGACTTCCTTTCATTGACAAAATACATTTTCCAATGACTCTCAGTTTACTCAGGCCTCTGTAGGATTCTATCTATTCATGTATGTTTATTCACATATTTTCAGAAGTATATTCTTATGAATATTCATAATTGTCCAAATTCAGGTTAGTTCTCTAAACCTAATTCTAAGTCAGTAGAAAATTTGATAAAAATTTTACCTATTTTAGTACTCTCCCTAAATTTTCTTAATTCCTGTTACTCCAATATAAATTTCCAATTCTATTTCACCTTCTATTTACATATTTCTTTGTTACATTTTATATGTTTTTTATACATGTTATGTATGGAATCCAGCCAGAGTTCTCATATTAACACAATATATTTTCTTATGGCTTAGAGTTGACACATGTTTGTGTAAGATTCTGTCAATTCATCTATGTTTTCCCATCTATATTCAGAAGTACATTCTCAGGAATATCTTTATTTATCCATGTTTGTGGTAATTCCCTAAGCCTATCACTAAGTCAGTACAAAATATGATATTAAATTTTATATATTTTACTCTTAAATTTCAAATTTTCTTTAACACAGACATGCCAAAAGTTTTTTAAATGGATGTTACATTTTCAGTTTCAATGTTAAATTTGCATACATATCACTCTATATCCTCAATTAGCTTCAGCTTTTTATTCTCATATTCACCTAATGTATTTTCATATGACACTCACTTGAATAATGCCATCAAATAATTTATTATGACACATATATTTTCTCACAAAATTTCAGAAGTACATTCCTAGGGAATTTTTTATGTCTATTTATGCATGTTTATTATCAAAAACTAACCCAACGTCAGTACAATTTCAATATATTATTGGACCTACCTCAGAATTAATTCCTATGTTTTCCTTCATCCAAGTACTATAGTATATATTTTCAAGTGTATTTAGAATACTATTTTTAATTTTATGTTTAATTTGTATAACTAACAATTTTTTTGTACATGAGATTCATTTTACCTACCACTGTTTCAAATTCCTTTACCTAAGGAATTTGATCTGACTCTCAATTTACTCATCCCCTTTCAATATTCTCTCTGTATTTTCTCTCAAAATTTCAGAAGCTCTTTTTAAGAATAAAGTATAAATACATATTCATTTTAATTCTCTAACCCTATCCCTAACTCAGAATTTAACTTGTCACATATTTCTCTATGTAAACAGACTTTCTTCATTCTATGTACTCTCAAATAAATTTTTAATTATATTTAGCTTTGAATTTTAATTTTCACTGTGAAATTTGCATTTCAATCACAGTTTATGCATATCAGATTTATACTCCAGTTCTCTTATTTAAATAACACATTTGTTATGGCTCTTTGTGATTTATTCTCATGTAGCATTTTATGAATTTACATATGCATTACTGCACATTCTCAGATGTACATTGTTATGATTATTTATATTATTGCACATTTGCCTTAATTCTCTAATGCTAACCTTAGGACAATATTTGGTTTTATAATTTAACTTCATCTGTTCATATACCCATCTTTTCTGAAATCCAGAAACATTAATATAAGTTTTACAGTGTATTTTCCCTGTTCTTTACAATTTTCTATATTCCATTTCTATAGGTATTACTGAATAACCATTCATTACATGTGACAAGTGGTGTTTCCTCACATGATGAATTATTGCATTAGGTAAGAAGACCAAGGGAATCTGAAGCTGGGTTTATTGAAAAATGGAAACATAGACTTCCCTGGCCATAAAAAAGAGTTTCATAAATGGTGTCTAGATCCAAAAAAGTACATGTCTATTCAGTTTTTATATATCCTATTATCTCTTTATTCTCCTCTTATCTTCTTCAAATATTTCATTTCTGCTTATGTGACCAGGACAAGGTTGTGCTTTGTGAGATGGTCAATTGGCATCAAGCTAATAGAGAGAGCATAGGATCCAGGTGCATGCAATTGGGCAGGTAGGGGCATAATTAACATCTTTCTGGGAAGACAATCATTAGCAACAAGTTGCAGATGGGGCAGGTTTTATTGAATTGTTGGAGAAAGGCCTCTGAGAGCATAAACATTACAAGAGCTCACCAATTTTAGACTTAATTTGGCCTTTTCTTTCAATTCTCAACTTACATATGTACTTAAACTGTCTTTCTAATTCTTTCTTCAAATGTACACTCAATATAAGATTCATTCTGACTTCCACTTATTTACAAAATACATTTTCCAATGACTCACAATTTACTCAGGGCGGTGTAGTATTCTATCTTTTCATGTATATGTTTTCACATATTTTCAGGTATACATTCTTATGAATATTCATAATTATGCAAATTCAGGTTATATTTCTCTCATCCTAAAGCTAAGTCAGTACAACTTTGATAGAAGTTTTTACTTATCTCTCTTTTTCTAAATTTTCTTACTTTCAGGTACTCCAATATAAATTTAAAATTCTATTTCACCTTCCATTTACATTTTTCTGTGTTACATTTCATACATATTTTATACATGTTATATAAGAGTTACAACCACCTTACTCATATTGACATATTTTTTATTGATATTTTGACACATGTTTGTGTAAAACTCTATGAATTTATCTAAATTTTCTCAGCTGTATTCAGCACCTATATTCTCACCTATATTCTCAGGATTATACATATTTTTCCATATTTGTTTTAATTCCCTTACCCTAATCCCATGTCTGTACAAAATACAATATAAATTTTTATTTATTTCTCTCATGAGTCCTAAGTTTCCTTTAATTCAGGTCACTGAAAAAATTTTTAAAAGGGTGTTACATTTTACTTTTAATTTTCAATGTTAAATTTGCATACATATCACTGTATATTCTGAATGAGCTTCATTAACCTAATGAGCTCATATTAACCTATTTTCCATATGACACTCAATTGAATATTTCTGCCATAAAACTTTATAATTACATGTATATTTTCTCACATACTTTTAGGGATATTTATTTATCTCCATATTCATATTTATTCTCTAACCCTAATCCTAAGTCAGTTCAAATTAGAATCAATATTGGACCTACTTTGAAATCAATTTCTCTTAGCTTTCATTCAGGTACCATAATATAGATTTTCAAGAGTATTTGGAATACTATTTTCAATTTTCCATGTTCAAGTTGGATACCTAACACTATTTTTGTACATGAGATTCATCCTAACTACCACAACTTACATAATATATTTTCATATGACTCTCAATTTTCTCATCCCTGTTTAGTATTCAGTCTCCTCACGTATTTTCCCTCAAAATTTCAGAAATTCTTTAAGAATAATATATATATATCCACATTCATGTTAATTCTCTTAACCTAACCATAAGTGAGGATATAACGTGTCACATATTTCTGTATGTTAACCTACACTCTTCATTCCAAGTCCACCCAAATAAATTGGCCAGAATATTTAGCCTTGAATTTTTAATTTTCACTGTTAAATTTGCATATCAATGGCACTTCATCATATATCAGATTGATACTCCAATTCACCTATTTACATAATTCCTTTGTTATGTAAATAACACAGGAGTTATTTAGTCACATTTAGTCACTATTTAGTTATTTAGTCACTCTCTGTGTGACTCATCCTTGTGTAGCATTTTATGTATTTACATATGCATTATCACACATTCTTAGATGTACAGTACATCATCATCATTATTTATATTATTCCACATTTACCTTATTTCTCTAAGCCTAACCTTCCTCAGGACAATATTTGATTTTATACTTTAAGTTCATCTGTTCATACTTACATCTTTTCTTAAATCCAGGAATACTAATGTAAATTTGACAGTGTATTTTTCCTGTTCTTTACCATTTTTAATATTTCATTCCTATAGGCATCACTGAATAACTGCCAGTGACATGTGAAGAGTGGTGTTTTCTCACATGATGAATTATAACATTTAAGAAGAAGACTGACGGAAGCATTGAAGCTAGATTTATTGAAAATTGGTAACATAGACTTTCTGAGCATGGAGAAAAGGGCAATAAAGGGTGTCTAGATCCCAAGAAGTACACATGTATTAACTTTTTATATATCCTATGCTCTCTTTGTTCTCCTCTCCTCTTCATTTAATCTCTAATTTCTGCTTATGTGACCAGGACAAGTTTAGGATTTGTGGGATGTTCATTTGGCATCAAGCTTATAGTGAGAGCATAGGATCCAGGTGCAGTCTATTTGGCAGGGAGGGGCATAATTAGGGGCATAATTTGTATTTTCCTGGAAGACAGTCATTAGCATCACCTGTCAGCAGGGCCCTCTAAAGGTATAAACATTTCAAGAGCTCTCCATTCTTCCAGACACAATTTGGCCTTTTTATTTTTTTATTCTGAGTCAACTTATCTGTCTACATGGACTGTCTCTCTAGTTCATGCTTTAAATGTATTCCAAAATAATATTCATTCCGACTTCCACTTACTGAAAAAATACAATTTCAAATTACTCTCACTTTTCTTATGTCTTGTAGGATTGTTATCTATTCATGTCCTTTTTTCACAAATTTTCAGAAGTGTATTCTAATGAATAATCATAAGTGTCCCAATTCAGGTGAATTCTCTCACTGAAAATTGAAGTCAGTAAAATATTTGATAAAAATTTTACCTATATTTTTACTTTTCCTATATTTCATGAATTCCATGTACTCCAATATAAATATCCAATTCTATTTCACATTCTATTTACATATTTATGTTTTACCATTTGCATGTGTTTTATACGTGTTATATAAGGGATCTGACCAGCTTTCTCATATTAACAAAATGTATTTCTTCATGGCTCTCTGTTGAGACATATTTCTGTAAGATTCTATGAATTGATCTACATTTACCCACCTATGTTCAGAAGTATATTCTTGTGGGGAGCTAGCTCTATGCTACGCCCTAATGACTAGCCATTGTGTGTAAATGGGAAAGGCACAAAGGAAGGAGGAACTATGTGATTGGTTTACATTTACTGTTGGTTCCGCGAACGTGCAGCTCATGGACAGAATTCAGTGGGCTTACGTGCTTTACCACATGGATGGCTGTTGCCTATGTGCATTGTCTCTGATTGGCCAAATGCCCCTATAAGTTGAATGCTTGTTCCACAAATAAATAGGTGCCTGCTCTGACTGTACTCCCCGGCATGTCTTATTGTCCTGTGGCAGCGACGGCTGGGAACGGACGGCCACTCAGCTCCACCTCTTCCCAACTTCATGGCTAGATGAATGTGGGGGTGCCCCTTCAGCTCACTGGCTTGGGACAGACTGTGACGCCCGCATTGTGGTGCCCCATGTGAGGAGCGAAAGAAACCAAAACCATAAGTAGCAAATTGGGTCAATTAGGTGAGTAGATCTGCAGGTCTTTGGGTTGGAGTTTACCTAAAAATAGGTTAAGCTAATCAAAAATAGGATCCTGCTCTGGAAGCTTTCAGATATCTGCTTAAGAGTAAGGGCTTAGAGGTTTAAGATACCCAAGCTAAAAAGGTCTGGGAGACCTTTATGTGGACAGCTCCCTGGCTCCCCACTAGTAATCTTTCCGCTAGTAATCATTTTGATTGCTCCACGTGGGAGTGGATAAAGCAACTAGTCCATAAGAGGGAAGTCAATTTAAGGGAGGACTCCCCCTTTGGGTGTCTATCCTACTTTGTCAGCCCTTAAAGCATGCTTCTCTCCTGAGGCATCCAAAGAGACCTCTGGGGAACAAATAGAGAAATCAAAAGGACCTTCCATGGCCTCAAAGGGAAAGATGAAATAGAAATGTTTGGATCAGGAAAGGCTTAATTTTCAGAGGTCCTCAGTCACTCCTCCAATTGACAGGAAAGATGCTACTAAGCCCAAAGGGGGTCTCTCTACCCCCTGGGATGATTCCTCCTTGCCCTCAGCCCCTGAAGTAGGCTAACAAGCTTCCCTGGGGGAAGACAGTTGACCTCCGCCATATTATCGTCCTCCCTCTGAGGATGGTCAGCCACCATTTTCTCTTGCTGAGGGGAGGTCACTGCCCCCACCCACGTGGTCAGCACTGGGGCACCTGCCTTGGCTCTGCCCTGCCCAGCATGCATGCACGCTGCCAGCCACAGCCCCAGTGCAACAAGCCTAATTGCTGCCAGTGCCAATGGCCCAATACTATGGCTCTGCTGCCACAAGCCAAGTCGCAAGCACCAGATCTGACAAGGCACAAAGTCTCTCAGGCTAGCAAAAACTGTTCCAAAGCCTTAAAGTGGCTACAGTGCTGCTCGTGGAGATAAAATTCCCAAGCGCACTCTGCCAGCACCTCCTACAGCCAAGGCCAAACCCCCTGCCTCCAGGCAGACCAGAATCCCTCCCTGCATGCCGATCCACAGCATTTGCTGCACAGATGTCCATTCTCCTCCTTCTTCTCACAATCACCAAACTCTTCCAGCCTTCTCTTCCTTCTGGCCCCTCTACCCAATCAGGCAGGACTGACAGGGGACCGCTCTTGGGCTGGCGACTGGCAGCTAGCTGGCAGGCAACTTTCCACTGCCACAAAGCACTGCAGCCAGCTCCCAGATGGCTGGAAAGGCCTAAGGCAATTTACAGGCTAAGGAGACACAAATCCAGCTCCTGCCTAATGTCACAGCCCCCTAGCTATAGTGCAGCTCCGTCAGGAACAAACTCCTCCACAGCAAATGGCTGCTCTCTCCTCCCTGCCTTGCAATCTTGGCAACAAGGCTCACAGTTCAAGATAAGAACTTCAATATTTGGGGAAAACAAATTATTTGCCTCCCAGTCAATAGTAAATAAAGATATAAATAATTGCACATTAACATGTTTATGTCTACAACTGTTACTAAAATGATGAATCATTTCTCTCACTTAAATTGTCTGTCTATTTAACCTGGAGACTTTACTGGCTCAAAACCAAAATCCTGATTAACTTACTTTAAGTTGCATTGCCAACCTAAATCACTTCCTAAAGACTAAATATACATCTTACAAAAATAGGTAATACTTTTAAGAATGTTGGCCTTAGAGATTTTTCTTGAGTCAAAACAGCAGCTTTTAAAACAAAAGCAAAATGGAAACCCAAGTAAATGGCACTGGCTTAATGCTGTTAATGTTTTTTAAAGTTTCTACCTTTAGATTAAAATACTTCTGATAAGCACTGTTTTATTAAAAAATTCTACCTTCAATAAATATTTTTGTATTCTACATGGGCCAAATTACATACTGCAATTTACACTAAGGTTTTTTATAGCCACACCTTCTCTGTACCTTTTGTAATTTTTTGTTATTTTCTTTTACTGGGGTTACACCTTGATGGAAAAACTCTATTTGGTTTTGGGTGTTTCTCATGTTATAGCATTTATATAAAGAAACTGATCCATGTAAATACTTTTCGTGTTTTCTTCTCAATATTTAAACCACTAGTTATTATATGGTATTTCTCTCTCACCCCTAATAATTTTGGCTCTCACAGGAGCTCTAGACACTTCACCCTCTGACATAGAGCAATGGCTATACTGCTCATTATATGCTACTGTCCTTACAGGGGAGAAAGCAACCCATATAATTAAGGCTCTATAGCAAGCAATGCTATTCATGGGTGTCCCATGGGCAGTCAAAACAGACAATTGGCCATATTTTGTAAGCCAAGCCCTACAGGGATTTTTTGCCCAATGGCATATTAAACATTCCACTGGAATTCCATACAACCCAAGAGGACCAACCATTATAGAGCAACATAATAAAACTATAAATGATCAATTACAAAAACAAAAAGGGGTAACCAAACCTCATGATTAGCTATGAATGGCTATGCTCACATTAAATATTTTAAATTTTTCAAAAGAGCAGCCTGTAATGGCTTTCCAAAGACATAGGTGCAATCAGACGCCTTATATCAAGATTGAGGTCCAATGGAAGGACCCCCTAACAGAATGTTGGTGTGGACCTGACCCACTTATAAGTGTGGGTTGAGGCTTTGGATGTGTTTTCCCAATAGGGGAATCGAGTCCTATTTGGGTACCCGCTAGAAACCTTAAGTATTGCCACCCTGAACAAACTGATAACCCAAGAGCATCTACTCTTGAGGGGTGATCTCTCTCCTTAATTTACCAGAATGAGCCCATGTAAATTACCGTGGTGGACTGCTTGCCTGGTGCTGACTAAATTCTGACAAAGCCTCCAATTCTACAACGGCACCCAGCCTTAACAGATAAGACTTCGGAATCACTGCCGCTGTGATCACTGCTGTGGCTGCATCTGCCACTGCTACAACTGCTACTGCCGTCATGATCACACAAACTACTCAAACTACCCAGAAGCTCCAAGAGGTCATTTGTGACAAGAACCACATTTGACTCTCAGCAATCACCTTACTGGGGGTATTATGATCCTCCAGCAAGAAATGGACATTCTATCAGAGCAATTGACTGTATTATCTATACAACAGAGACACCTTTGTAATTCACTCTATGTTCACCTCTGTCAATCCTTTCTGGAGATTAATGCTACTCAAATGTTAATGCTACTCAAATGATAAAAAATTACTCCACCTACATCAGGGGACCCTAGAATGGTAAAATGTTAAATTTGTCCTCCTAATTGTTGTCCTTGATTGTTAAGCTCAACCATACAAGGCGGAAACTTTGCCTTCTGCCCAATTTTTACTGCCATGTGGCAAAAACACACAAGCCCCTTCCAAATTTAGCCCTATTGGGCATTGATGGTCTCATCCTTCTTCTGTTGCTTTTTGTTATCAGGTGCTAGAAATGCAAGTCCAGCTCCAAAACAAGATCACAATGCTAGCACAGGTGCTTGAAGAACACCCCCAAACCCCTCGAGACCCCTGGGTCTATGTGGCCTTGCAGGAAATCCAAAGACCTTAAGGTATGGGCCCACCATGAGGCTGGAATGGTAGCCAATGACGGGTAAGACCCCCTGAAAGATGGACCTAAGACAGGCACATTCCCAAAGTGGGCCATACAAAACAAAAAAGGGGGACTTGTGGGGAGCTAGCTCTATGCTACATCCTAATGACTAGCCATTGTGTGTAAATGGGAAAGGCACAAAGGAAGGAGGGACTATGTGATTGGTTTACATTTACTGTTGGTTCTGCGAACATGCAGCTCGTGGACAGAATTCAGGGGGCTTACGTGCCTTGCCACATGGACAGCTGTTGCCTACATGCATCGTCTCTGATTGGCCCAATGGCCCTATAAGTTGAATGCTTGTTCCGCAAATAAATGGGTGCCTGCTCTGACTGTACTCCCTGGCGTGTCTGATTGTCCTATGGCGGCAAGGGCTGGGAATGGACAGCCAGTCGGCTCCAACTCTTCCCAACTTTATGGCTAGGTGAATGTGGGGATGCTCCTTCGACCCACTGGCTCGGGACAGACTGCGACCCCCACATATTCTCAGAAATATTTTTATTTTTCCATATTTGTGTTAATTCTCTAAACATAGTTCTAAGTCAATACAAAATATTTTAAATTTTATATATTTTTCTCTCGAATCCTAAATTTCCTTTAATCCTAGTACATCAAAATAATTTTCAAAAGGGTATTACATTTTCTTTTTAAGTTTCAATGTTAACTTTGTATACATATCACTGTATATCCTTAATGAGATTAAGCTTGCTATTCTCTTATACATATAATATCTTTTCATATGACACTCCTTTGAATAATTTCTCCATAAAAACTATTACATATGTTTTCTCACGAATTTTCAGCAATACATTCTTAGGGCATTTTCTCTACCTCCATAGGCATATTTATTCTCCAACACTAACCCTAATTCAGTAGAAATTGAATACAGTATTGGATCTACTTCAGAATCAATTGTTATGTTTTACTTCATCCATGTTCAGACTTTAAGTGTATCTGGAATACTAATTTAATTTTCCATGTTAATTTTGCATATCTAATGCTATTAATTGTATATGAGATTCATCCTAACTACCATGGATTTACATATGATGTTTTCATATGACTCACAATTTACTCATCCCTGTTTAGTATCCTGTCTACTCATGTATTTTTCCTCAAAATTTAGAAGTTCTTTCTAAAGAATAAAATATAAATCCATATTCATGTTAATTCTCTTCCACTAACCCTAAGTGAAGATGTAAGATGTCACATATTTCTGCATGTTAACTGACACTCTTTATTCCATGTTCACCAAAATACATTCCCAAGAGTATTTAGCCTTGAATTTTTAATTTTCACTGTGTAATTTACATATCCATGGCTGTTTATCTTATATCAGATTCATACTTTTGTTCATTATTTACATAACCCTATTGTTTCAGCTCTGTGTGACTCATGCTCATGTAGCATTTTATGCATTGCCATCTGCATTACCATACATTCTCAAATGTACATAGTCATGATTATTTGTATTATTACACATTTACCCTATTTCTCTAAGCCTAACCTTAGTCAGGTCTATATTTGGTTTTATACTTTAACTTCATCCATTCATACTTCTATCTTTTCTTAAATCCAGGAACATTAATATGAGTTTGACAGTGTATTTTCCCTGTTCTTTACCACTTTCCATATTCGGTTTCTATAGGCATCACTGAATAACCACTGGTGAATTTTCATAAGTGGCATTTTCTCACATGATGAATTATAACCTTTGAGAAGAAGACAGAGGAAAGCATTAATGCTGGGTTTATTGAAAACTGGTAACATTGACTTCTCCATGCATGGGCAAGAGGGCCATTCATGGTGTCTTGATTTCAAGAAGTACATGTGAATTCAATTTTCATATATCTTATGTTCTCTTTGTTCTCCTCTTCTCTTTATCTAATCTCTCATTTCTGCTTATGTGACCAGGACAAGTTTAGGCTTGGTGAGACATTCAATTAGTATGAAAGCAATAGTGAGAGCTTAGGATCCAGGTGCAGGCAATTGGGCAGGGAGGAGCATAATTAGCATCTTTCTGGGAGGACAATCATTAGCAACATGTGGTGGCTGGGGCTGTTTTTAATAAAATGATTGAAGGAAGGTCTATGAAGACATGAACATTTCAAGAGCTCTCCACATCTCCAAATTCAATTTGGCCTTTTTTAAAATTTTGACTCAACTTATCTATCTACACTGACTCTCTTGCTAATTCTTGCTTCAAATGTGTTCCCAAAAAGGAGAGGCATTCTGACTTCAACTTATTGACCAAATATATTTTCAAATGACTCTCACTTTTTGCATGTTTGTGTAGGATTCAATCTATTCATGTATGTTTTTTCAAATATTTTCAGAAGTACATTCTTATGGATAATCATAATTGTCCAAATTCAGGTGGATTCTCTCACCCTAAATTGAAGTCAGTAAAAAATTTGTTAAAACTTTTACCTATCTTTGCAATTTTCCTATATTTCCTGAATTCCAGGAACTCCAATATAAATTTACAATTCTATTTCACCTTGTATTTACATATTTATGTGTCAAAATTTGTATGTTTTTTATACATGTTATATATGGGATCTAACCAGCTTTATCATATTAACATAATGTATTTCTTTATGGCTCTCTGTTGAAACATACTTGTGTAAGATTCTCTGAAATCATCTATGATTTTTCTTTTATATTTAGAAGTATATTCTCAGAAATATTCATATTTTTTATATTTGTGTTACATCCCTAAACATAACCCTAAGTCAGTACAAAATTTGTTATTAAATTTGTATATTTCTCATTATAATTTTCCTTTAATCCAGGTAGAATAAAATAATTTTTAATTTGGTATTACATTTTTTTAAAATTTTCAATGTTAAATTTGCATACATATCATGGTATAGCCTGAATGAGATTCATCTTGTTATTCTCATATTCACATAATATATTTTCATCACTCATTTGAATAATAGCTCCATAAAAATTTATGATTACATATATATTTTTTCCCACACATTTTCAGAAGTACATTCTTAGAGAATTTTTTCTATCTCCATAGGCATGTTCATTCTCCAACACTAAAACTGTCAGTAGAAATTGAATACAATGTTGGACCTACTTCAGAATCAACTCCTATGTTTTCTTTCATCCATGTACCATAGTATAGATTTTCAAGTGTATTTGGAATACTATTTTAATTTTCCATTTTCATTTTGCATACCTCATGCTTTCAATTGTATATAAGATTCATCCCATCTACCAGTGATTGACATATGATATTTTCATATGACTCACAATTCACTCATCTCTGTTTAGTATCCTGTCTACTCCTGTATTTTTCTTCAAAACTTCAGAAGCTCTTTCTGAAAAATAAAATATATATCCATATTCATATTAATTCTCTTACACTAATTCTAAGTCAGTATATAACTTGTCACATATTATTTATATTAACCAATACTCATTATTCTGTGTCCACCCAAATAAATTTTCAAGAGTATTTAGCCTTGAATTTTTAATTTTAAATGTGGAATTTGCATATCCAAGACAGTTTATCATATATCAGATTCATAATCTTGTTCTCCTATTTACATAACCCCATTGTTTTGGCTCTGTGTGACTTATGCTCATGTAGCATTTTATGTATTTTCATCTGCATTACCACACATTCTCAGATGTACATAGTCATGATTATTTATATTATTCCACATTTACCTTATTTTTCTAAGCCTAACCTTAGTCAGGTCTATATTTGATATTATAATTTAACTTCATCTATTCATACTTCCGTTTTTTCTTAAATACAGGAACATAAATATAAGTTTGATAGTGTATTTTGCCTGTACTTTACCATTTTTCATATTCAATTCCTATAGGTATCACTGAATAAACACCAGTGAATTTTGATAAGTGGCAATTCCTCACATGATGAACTCTAACCTTAGAGAAGCAGACAGAGGAATGCATTGACGCTAAGTTTATTGAAAACTGGTAACATAGACTCCTCAGTGATGGTCAAGAGGGTCCTAATGGTGTCTGGATCCCAAGAAGTCCATATGTATTCAATTTTTATATATAGTATGTTCCCTTTGTTCTCCTCTTCTCTTCATCTAATCTCTCATTTCTGCTTTTGTGACCAGTACAAGTTTAGGCTTGGTGAGGTATTCAATTGGCATCAAGTTCCTCGTGAGATCATAGAATCCAGGCGCAGGCAATTGATCAGAGAGGGACATAATTAGCATCTTTTTGGAAAGACAACCTTTAGCAACACCTGGAAGCTGGGGCAGTTTTTAATGAAATGGTCGAAGGAGAGACTCTGAATTCATGAACATTTCAAGGTCTCTCCTCTTTCCAGACTCAATTTGGCCTTTTTTTAAAAATTCTGAATCAACCTATCTATCTACAGTGACTGCTTTTCTAATTCTTGCTTCAAATGTATGTCCAAAATGAGTTTCATTCTGACTTCCACTTATTAAAAAATTACATTATATAATGAATCTCACTTTACTCATGCTTGTGTAGGATTTTTCCTATTCATGTATTTTTTTCACTTATTTTCACAAGTACGTTCTTATGAATAGTCATAATTGTCTAAATTCAGATGAATTCTCTAACCCTAAATCTAAGTCAGTACAAATCTTCAAAAATATTTTACCAATATCTATATTTTTTAACTTTTCTTAATTCCAAATACTCTAATACATAATTCCTATACTATTTCACCTTCTATTTACATATTTCTCTGTTACATTTTATATGTATTTTATACATGTTATATAAGGGATCTGACCAGGTTTCACATATTAACACAATGTATTTTCTTATGACTCTCTGTTGACACATATTTGTGTAAGATTCTATGAATTCATCTATGTTATCCTTCATAGGTTCAGAAATACATGATCAGAAATATTCATATTTATCTGTATTCATGTTAATTCCCTAAATATAACCCTATGTCAGTACAAAATATGATATTAAATTTTATATATTTCTCTCATGAATCCTAAATTTTCTTTAATCCAGATACAACAAAATAATTTGTAAATGGGCATTGCATTTTCTTTTAAATTTTCTGTCAAATTTGCATATATATTACTCTATCCTGAATGAGCTTCAGCTTGTTATTTTCATTATCACCTTATATATTTTCATATGAGTTTCACTTGAATAATTACTCCATAAAAATTTATAATTATATCTATATTTGCTCACAAAATTTTAGAAGTAAATTCTTAGGGAATTTTTTGTATCTCCATATGCATGTTTATTCTCTAACTCTAACCCTACGTCACTGCAAATTGAATACAATGTTGGACATACTTCAGAAAAAAATCCTATGTTTTCTTTTATCTTCATACCATCATATACATTTTCAAGTGCATTTGGAATACTATTTTACTTGTCCATGTTCAGTTTGCATAACTAATCATTTTTTTGTACATGAGAGTTATCCTAACTATCCATTGATTTACATAAGTGACTTTCATCTGACTCTCAATTTACTAATCCCTGTTTAGCATTCTGTCTACTCATGTATTTTTCCTCAAAATTTCAGGTCTTTCTTATCAACAAAATATATATCCATATTCATGTTAATTCTCTAACAATTATCCTAAGTGAGGTTGTAACTTGTCACATGTTTCTGTATATAAACAGAAACTCTCTACTCCATGTACCCCTGAATAAATTTACATTAGGCTAATGTATTTAGCCTAAAAATTTTAATTATCACTGTGAAATTTTCATGCCAACACAGTTTATCTTATATTGGGTTCTTACTCTAGTACTTTTATTTACATGACACAATTCTTATGGCTCTCTGTAACTCATCCAAGTGTAGCATTTAATGTATTTACATATGCATTACCACTCATTCTCAGATATAGATCACCATGAATATTTATATTATCCCACATTTACCTTTTTCTCTATTCCTATCCTTAGGACAATATTTGATTATAGGTTTAACTTTATCCGTTCATACTTCCAAGTTTTCTTAAATCCAGGAATATTGATATAACTTTTACAGTGTATTTTTCATGTTCTTTACAATTTTTAGTATTCCATATCTATAGGCCTCTCTTAAAAATTGCTGGTAACTCGTGACAAGTGGTGTTGCTCACATGATGTATTATAACTGAGGGAAGCATTGAAATGTAACATCTACTTCTCTGGGGATGAAAAAGAGGGCCATAAATGGTGTCTGTATCCAAGAAATACATGTGTATTCACTTTTTATATACCCATCACAATTTATCTTATATCAGATTCATAATTCAGTTATCCTACTTACATAACACATTTGATATGGCTCTCTCTGACTCATCCTCATGTAGCAGTATATGTATTTCCATATACAAAACCACACATTCTGAAATGTACATAGTCATTTTTATTTATATTATTCCACTTTTACCTTATTTCTCTAACATTAACCTTAGTCAGGACAATATTTGATTTTATACTTTAACTTATTTGTTCATATTTCCATCTTTTCTTAAAGCCAGAATTATTAATATATGTTTCAGTGTTTTTTGCTTGTTGTTTACAATTTAAAATACTTCAATTCAGTAGAAATCAGTGAATAACCTTAGGTTACTTGTAACCAGTGAGGTTTCCTCACATGATGAATTATAACATTAGAGAGGAGACCAAGGGAAGCTTTGAAGATGGATTTTTTAAAAGTGGTAACATAGACTTCTCTGTGGATCCTGAATGAGTTTGGGCTTGTTATTCTCATATCCTCCTAATATATTTCATAAGACATTAACTTGAATAATTCCTCCAAAATATATATGCAAAATTTATAATTGCATATATATTTTTTCTCAGATATTTTCAGAAGTACATTCTTAAAAATGTTTTTATATCTCCATATACATGTTTATTCTTTAACACTAACCCTAAGTCAGTACACATTGTATACAATATTGGATCTACTTCAGAATCAATTTCTAACTTTTCTTTCATCCAGGTACCATAGTATAAATTTTCAAGTGTATTTGGAATATCACTGTTAATTTTCCATGTTCAATTTGCATACCCTCCCCATATTCATTTTGGCACTAGTTATGTCCACACAGCTGCCCAGAACTTACCTACCTTCTTCTTCTGAATCCTTCCCCTGCTCCTTTACTCCCTCTAAGACAAACACCCTTCCAACAGAGTCCCTTTATGGTTTATGTCCCCTTTACCACTAGTGATCTTTATAACTAAAAAAAAAAATCAAAATCCTTCTTTTTCAGAAGAACCCCAAGATCTCAATTCTCTTTTAGTGTCAGTCATTTATACCCCCCAGCCCACATGGTATGATTGCCAACACATACTTCAGACTTCTTTTCTTCAGAAAAATGCTAACACATCCACCATGAGACCCAAAGAACTGTCCTAGGACCTAATGGCCTCCCCACTGATGATCCTGTTTGGATATCTCACATTTTCCCTTCAACCCACCAAGATTGGGATATGAATTCAGATGAAGGTAAGGGGTCTATAGACTGGTTCCACCAGACTCTTATGAGAGGGATCCCTGCAGCTGCTCACAAGCCAACTAATCTTTCTAAGGTAAGTGAGATGATTCAGAAGCCAAATGAATCCCCAGGTGCTTTCCTTAAGTGCTATAGACTACATACTCCTACAGTCCTATAGACTACATACTCCAATTGATCCAGAAGCACTGGAGAATAGATGAGCTATTATTTGGGCCTTCGTGTCTCAGTTGACCCAGATATAAAATGTAAGCTCCAGAAATTAGAAAGTTTTTAAGGGAAGGTCCTCCTCAAATTGGTAGACATAGCTCAGAGTCTATTAAATACCTGAGATCTTCCAGAAGAGAGACAAACCAAAAGATTAGCCAAGGTGTTTCTAGCTGCATCCAGATCACAAAATCTTAAAACAAATATAGGACCCACCAAACTTAAGAATCATCCTTTGGATGAAGATCAATGTTCCTATTGTAAGAAAAAAGGACATTGGAAAAATTAATGCCTTCTTAAGAAAGGGAGAATTTCACCTAATGGGGCTCCCTTCTCTAAGCTCATTTTAAACCTAAATGAGGGATATTGACATGTCAGAGATCTTTGCCAATGAGCCCTTGGGAGCCCATGGTAACTTCAAAATAGGGACCAACCCAAACTCTGTCTTGATAGATACTGGGGCAATGTACTCAGTACTCAAAAGCCCTGAAGGCCCCAGTCAAAAATCAAAAATTCCCATTTAAGGGGCTACTGGAAGGCTCAACACTGCTCTTGGACTGAAACCAGAATCACTGACTTTGGAAAAGAAATTATTACTCACTCTTTTCTGGTAATGCTTGACTGCCCTTATCCTCACTTGGGCCGAGATTTATTGCATAACTTGGGAGCCACTATAACATTTGCCCTGGAAATTCTATGCTCTGCCTGGAAGAAAATCCCACTACTCTTCTTGTCAGTTGTCCTCTGGGGGAAAAAATATCAGCTACTACCAGAAGAAACCTTAGGGGATAAAGCCCACAAAAACTGTAATTATCTGGGTGTAGGAGCATCTCCATACCTTCCCAACACTCCCTTTCATCCTTCCCCATTCTATGCTAATAGACTGTGCTCTTGCCAAAGAGCACCCCTTTGTTTGTGACCTTTGGATTTGATTGGTCCAAGAGTGTATTTAAGCTAGCACTTCGGGTCTCACTCGCCTATGGGTCATCCTGTAGGGATGCCCTGGGGTGGGGGTCCTCTTCCTCCTGAGAGAGTTCCTCATGGCGAGGACTGGCCATCATCACCTGGTATTGGCATTCTGCCACCATCAATTGTAAGGTCCCAACTCGATCTTTGACAAAGGCCACCAACTTATTTACAATAATAGGACCAAAGGTCAGGATTAGTAACAAGAGAACCAGGGGTCCGGCTACAGCACAGATTAGGGTAGTTAGCCAGAGAGACTGATTGAACCAGGATTTATACCAGGTCTCTTGTAATTCCCTCTCCTGTTTTCTTTTGGTAAGTCCCTCCCTGAGTTTAGCCATGGAGTTCCTGATGACCCCGGTATGGTCAGCATAAAAGCAGCATTTTCCCCCGAATGCTGTACAGAGGCCCCCATGATGTAAGAACAATAGGTCGAGTCCACCCCAATTTTGTAGGACCACTTCTGATAGTGAAGTCAGGGACTTCTCCAGGAGGCTGATGGACTGCTCGATTCATGCCAAGTACTCATCAATGGCGACCTGTGGCGTGGTAAATCCTCGTTGTTGGGTAGCCAATGAGGCAATGCTGGTGCCAGCCCCAGCCACTCCCAGGCCAAACAGGGTGGCAACAGTCAGAGCCATAAGGGGTTCTCTCTTTGTTCTCTGTGGGAGTCCCTTGTCCCAGTGTGAGAGGACATAATTTTCATCATGGTAGATCATGCAGGGGAGGACAGCAACTACAATGCAGAATTCTCGAGATTGGTTAAACACCTGGCATGCCACGTGGGGAGTCAGACTGGTTTTGGAGCAAACCCACCAACCCCCTCCATTAAGAGATAGCCAATGATAGGTGTCAGAGCAGGGTGAACTAAAAATGTTGATACACAGGCTCATCCTGTGGGATGGTATGGTCCCCACGCAGGTGCCTTGGCTGCTGATCTGGGTTAGGGTTAATCTAGTTTTTGTCCAGGAGCTCAAGGTAATGAGGGATGAATTGAAGGAGATGTTCATCCTTATTGCTTCATAAAATGGGGGTTTAACATCATAGCACAGCCAACAGGTCTCAGTGAGATTAGGGTATGACCCATTGAGGGTATCATACATGGCAGAAATAACATCCCATAGCTGGTTGGGGGGTTTTCTCAAAGGACCTTGGGGAGGGGTTACGGGACCTCGGGGAGATGTCATGGGAGCTTGGGGAGAGGTCACAGGAGAATTGCCCTGGTGGGCTAAGGGATTGGAAGGATCCAAGGGAATGGGACCTTGGGGATGGGCAAGGACTTTATCCCTATAGCTTGGACCATGGTTGTTATTTTTGCCTGATCCCAAAGAAGAGCCCATCATTGTATCCTGTCTGGTAAAGTCATAGCCCCCAAGAAATACCTCCTCCATCCCAAGCAGTTGAATATTTTCCCTTTTCTGTAAAGGTGATATTGAGAGGGTTACAAAGGGCCTTCAACCTGTTACAGGGGGGTGTCCCCTCTAGAGAGACTCCGATGAAGTCGTCGGGGCTCCCCTTTTTCCAGTACACTGTACCTGTGGTTTCACAACCCCAGGTTGCACAGTAGAAGGATTCGGGGCCTACACAGCCTCGCCTTTTAGTATGCGCAGGACACACGTAAAAGGCCTCCTTTTGAAAGGTGCCAAGCCCCCAAGTAGACTCACAATTATGGGTCCCAGTTGCCTTTGATGGGTGTAGGTTCCAACACAATCAGCTAATTTGCATAAGTCGGCTGTCAGGGAAGGAAACCAGGTTTTTGGATGGAGCCCTGTAACACTGGATGCAATAGCTCCAGAGCCCGGGATGAATACTTCCCAGGTGATGTTATAGGCCTGATGGGTGTTGGGATTAGTTCCCTGAAAGATCACTGAAGGCCAGGAAAAGAAACATGTATACCTTCATGATCACTAGGGGGCCACAGTAAGATTAAAGTGAGTTAGCCCTGTTGAGATACAGATTACCACAATAAAGGTGATCAGGGAAATGATGAGTAGTCCCACGCAGGCCAGGCAAAGGGTCCAGGACAGTTCAGGCATTCCTGTAGGGAATAAAATATCATTACTCAAGAGAGAGGCTTTCTCTTGGGCAGGGATGGTTAGATGGGGTATATTTAAGATTTCTTGCTGGAACCCATATAGGTTGTTTTTCTCTGCGAGGGAATACACAACCAAAGCCCAGAACTTATGAGCGGGTCTGGGCCCCTCCAGTCCCCTGTCAGGGGATCTTTCCACTGAACTTCAATGGTGACATATGGTGCTTGCTGTGACCAATCCCTCTGAAATTCTGTCAGAGGGTGGTCCTTAGAAAAATTTAAAATATTTGACATGAGTAATGCTAGTCTTAGCTGGGTATGGGGGTCTGTTCCCCCATTTTGTTTTTGTAATTGATTTTTTAAGGTTTTATTGTGTCTTTCAATTATTGTCTGTTCTTGTGGGTTATAGGGTACACCTGTGATATGTTGGATTTCAACCTTGGAAGAAGTTTTGCAGTGCTTTACTCACAAAGCATGGACCATTGTCTGTTTTTAGAGACCAGGGTAGCCTCATAATATTAATAGCCATCAATAAAGCTGTAATAACATGTTTGGTGGTTTTTCCAGTTTGAGCCAAGGCAAATGTAAAAGAGGAGTATGTGTCTATAATCACATGGACATATTTTTGATTGCCTTGTAATTTGTATAAGTAAACTACAAAGATTTTGAATGTTGGAAGTAATTTTAGAGGCAGCAGCCAAGGAGAAATGTTTCCAATACAAAGGATGATTATTTTGTCAAAGGCATGCCATAGAAGTTGTATGATTAAAGACAACAGTTGTCAGGTCCATCATAGGATCATATCTAGTTAAATTAGCTTTGGGTAAAGACTTGTTAATTTTATAACCTTTTATTGCTTACTCTAAACCTTTTTTTTTTAATACTTACCTTAAATCCTCCCCCCTCCTTTTTTAAAAAATTTAGTTCTACATCCCAAAACAGTCCTTGTAAATTTTTGAATGCAGGCAAATTACTCCATTTTAATGATAAGAAGTACTGTGTTATTTATAATACTTTAAACAGTAGAAACTTTTAGAAATTTATAAGCCTTTGTGTTGAAAGAAAGAAGAGTTGTCTAATCAAAGTCAAACATAGTTCAAGCAGATAAAACAAAAATAAACCTTTATGACCTCTTATCAAATTTGGCTTTGTATCTTAAGATAGAACTTTATGAAACCCACATTTGTAAAGCTTGTCCCATATGTTAAATCTGATCTATTTACCTTTACCTTAGGCTATCCATAAAAACCACGTTTAGTTAACAGTTTTAAGTCATCATTTGTTAGTGAAGGAAGTCCTAAAAGGAATGATAATTATTTACATTTTAAATATTTTATAGAGAACAACATTTTTATTGTTCAACCATCTAGAAAGAAAAACATGTCAGGTAGTGATTTTAAAGACATTATTGATTTTATTTGTTTACCCAATTTAAATTGAACTTTTTGAATCACATGAATCAAAGGTATTTGGATCCAGCTTTTAATTTTAGTTTATGTGCACACTATATGCTGGATTTGATACACAAACACATGCAGACAATACACAAGACAAAACACGTATAGACATCAAACACATGTAAACATCAAACGAAAAATAAAGGCCTCTTGAATTAAAGGTATACATTGTAAATTGGTATTCAAGCAAAGTAGAGTGTAAAAAAGAAACTTCTATAGTTGGATAAAATATATCTGATCAGAAATCTTAATTTTAGCATGCAGAGTCAAAATCAGAAGCTAAAAAATTATATAGAATTCAAAACCCAAGAGTCCTGGAAAAAATGGCATAGCTGTTAATTGTTTCAATAAAGCAACATGAGAAAAAAGGAGAGAGGGAGAGGAGGGAGGGGGAAAGAGAAACCTCAAGTCAATTTGAACCTATCTCCTCTTTCTTTGTTTGTTTCTTTCTTTTTTCTTTTTTTCAAACCCATTATCAGGCTTTTTCTTAGCATTGGAATGTAAACTCCAATTCAGTCTGGCCAGGGGAACTGTTATCTGTCCGGGGCTTTTTAACCCTTTTTTTCCCAGTTGGCTTTTAGGCCAGGTTTGGGTATAAAATTTTATAAAACATTATCTCCCATGACTTTTGAGGAAGGAGGCTAGCCAAATTTGAATTAACTTAAGTTGTACCTTTGTTTAATAATGAAACCTACAGCAATGCTCCTTAATAGTATCAAGGAGTTTCCAGGGCTGGCATTTGAGAACTTTTGCCCCCATTGAATGTAAAGAATCCTATCAGCAAATTTAATAGTGTACATGCATAAAGCTTATTGTTATAAATACAGGTCATCTATGGAACACATCCTGCATTTGTGGTTACTGTATCAATTTAGTTTCATTTGTCCCTAAGTTAGATTTCTCTTTAGGAGCTGACAAACATATTTGTGTGTAAGATATTGTAAGCACACCAGCATCCTGTCACATTTTGTTTTTTATATCCCCCCCCCCTTTTTTGGCAATGAGTGTATTACAGCCAAAATTTGAGCAGTTTCATCTGTTAGTTGTTTTTATTTTTGCATGCATTGGAAGACTATATATAAAGAACAACATAATCCAATGATAAATAAAGTATTACTAAGTGAAGCTGTTAAGAGGGTAGACACATGACCTAAAGGATTGAGATTATTAGGCTTGTAGATAGCCCTTGTAAAATATCTGATCCCATGAGAGTTGGTAGGGTCTTGCTAAATGTATTAATAATTTGTTGTTCTAATTACATTATTTGAGAAGTTAAATTTTGATGTCCTATCAACAAATGTTTAACTTTATCCCAGCCTTGACTAATTTTATAAGGCACAGGAGTTATACAGAAGTTGGTAAAATTGCAATCACACTTGAGCACACTAGGTGTTGCTAAAACAGTAATTTGATCTCCTAACCAAGATACAATATGTTGTAAATTTGGAACATCAGTAGCCAATTGAGAATCTAAATCCTTTTGTTGCTTCCACAACAAATGAACGTCTTTATGCATTCTCATGTATAATCAGCAGTTTGAAGTCCATTATGTAATAGCAAAAGACAAGCTAGTAATGAAATGTGGCTTTTGATGTTTGGGCAAATTTTTTACACCTCCACATTCTGGGGGAGTACAAAAAGCTGTTTGATTACTACATACAGAAACTGCAGATTGTTCCCAAGAAACTCCTCTTATCAAAGGAGGATTTGGAATATAAGCCCAATAAGCGTAGGATTCTGTATTAACAATACTTTTCTGGCAAGTTATAATAGCAAGCATTGCCAAAAATAAATTAACAGAATGAAGAAATTGACCTGCTCTCTGCAGTGTGTTTTCTGCTTTTTGAGTGAATTTTTTTTAACTGTCCCCAAGTCAGGGGAGCATCCAAAGGTGGATATAGCAGTTTGAGTATTTTCTTTTGTTTAGAACCTTTATGCCTTTGTGATTCTTGTGGACAGGGCGTTTTGCAAGAAGCTCCCTTACTATGAGCTTCTAGAGAACTTTTTAGGGGGGTCTCTTCTCCCTCCCTAGACACTTCTTTCTGAAAGATGTTGATGTATCTACTCCTTAACAAAGCTAACAACGTTCGGGACTGTGGTCCCCTTGCATGTAAATTACCCATTCCCAAGGAAGTCACTTACTTAATATATCCTGTCCTAATAAATTGGCGGTAAGGCCAGTGGCCACAAGAGGGCGTAATTTCCATCATTGGTGGCTGGTCTGGGGATGGAGGGTGGCAATATGGCGGCGGCCAACCTGGAGGGGGCTCCGGATTTGGGGCGGTGGGGGGGAGTCCTCCGAGAGTATCTCCAGACTGTGTAGTAGAGGCAATTTCGAAGGGATCCTGTAGTTTTTTATTTCCTCCTCAGTCAGAGGGACACTGAGCACGCTCCCCTACAAATTCCTCCTACTCGGAGTGTGCGCCAGGGGTGGGAGAATTAGAAGCAGAGCCCCCCCTCTTAGGTTTCATCGGCGTTTCAAGTAAAACACAGCCCTTGAGAGCCATGAAGGTAGGATAAACCCCCATAGGGAGGTTTTCCCCCAGTTTAATTTTCCTCCTGTGCACCAGTTGCTCTAATCTATTCCAAGTGTCCCAGGTGAAGAGGTTGGCGGCGGGAAGGCAAGGGCGGGGCCTCGGCCGCAGGACCGCAGATCCATCCCTCGCTTCCAGCCAGCGTCCCTCCCCGCCGCTCCCGCTGCGTCCGCCCTTTGTTTGCGGAGCCCAGCGCCCACGAGCTGAGGCGTTGGGGTGGGGAGCTGGCGGGGCTGCGTGGGGGGTGGGCCGCGCCGGGCAGAGCTGGGGTCTGGCCGCAGCCACACTTGGAGCCCGAGGCAGCGATCAGAGAGCCAGCAGCTGAGGCCCCGGTGCAATTAAAGGTCTCCCAAACCTTTTCAGCTTGGGCACCTAAAATCTCTAAACCTCTGCTTTTAAGTATATATCTCAGTGTTTTGAGCACAGGGTCATTTGCTTTTGAAGATGATTGCCCCATCCGGATTGGGGATACTTTACCTCGCTCTTGATTCCTCCACTCGCTGGCTATGAACAGGTCAGGTCCTCACCATGCCTCAGACGGGGCACCAGTTGCCAGGGTTTTGCACCGGGTGTTGGCTCCTCCGACCAGGGGAAAGGAGGAATCCCCAGGCGCCCCCAATAAGGATGAGCCAAGAAA
This sequence comes from Geosciurus inauris, assembly GCA_004024805.1. NCBI lineage: Eukaryota > Metazoa > Chordata > Mammalia > Rodentia > Sciuridae > Geosciurus > Geosciurus inauris. The sequence continues at coordinate 23,035 of PVHX01010853.1, read as the reverse complement.
GGTAAAGTCGTCCAGTGCAAAACCACCACACGCAAGAGTTCTGTCTCAAGCAGGAACTGTTTATTTAGAGGAGGTTACAAGCTTATATAGGGGCAAGGATCCAATAGCATTTCATTTTCGAGCCACTAATGCAGAAGCGGGTTGTCCACGCATAGCAGTATAGAAGTATTTAGGTTGGGGATCATGCATTGTCCATGAGCACGGAAAAAGAGGTCAGCCAATAGGAGTGAGGTGATGTGGCTCTCTCAGGGTGGAGTGCTTTTGTCCTGGGCTGATTGCTCGGCATCATTTTATGGTATGTCCCCACATGTTGCAGAAATAGTTGCCCTCCTGGAGTCTATCTGGCTGCCTAAAAGGGTGGCAATTATTTACTGTAAAGCTCATCAGAAAGGGAACTCCCCAGAAACAAAGCTGACCAAATTGACTCATCTAGGTGAAACAAAATTAAGGGAGCTGCTACAAAGTCATTATGTATTTCCAAAAATGAGAGAACATATTAATTCCATTACTTCCCAATGTCCTACTTGTATCCTAGTAAAAACTAAAGAACTAACATGATACAAATTTTTCCTAGATACCATGGAGAACTCCTGGAGAAAATTGGGAAATAGAGTTCACTGAAATCAAGCCAAGCAAATACAGATACAAATACCTCTTGGTTTTTGTAGACACTCAGGGTGGGTTGAGGCTTATACTATCAAAATGGAGATGGCTCAAATCACAGTTAAAAAGTTATGATATGAGATTATTCCCAGATTTAGATTGCCACATTCAATTGGGTCTAACAATAGCCTGGCTTTCACAGCGAAAACGTCTCAATGTTCACAGTTTAAGGATTTACTTGGAAACTGCATTGTCCCTATAGGTCTCAGAGATCTGGGCAGGTAGAAAGGATGAACAGAACACTTAAGGAAACATTAACAAAGCTAACTATAGAGAGTGGCAAAAGCTGGGTGAACCTCCTCCCCTTCACCCTGTTGAGAATTAGGAATTCCCCCTACAGACATGTGTTTACACCATATAAAATACTATATTGCCAGCCTTCTCCCCTCTTATCTAAACCCCTTACTCATATAGATGCCTCTGATAATCAAGTCCTTTTTTTCTTACAGGTCCTACAACAAATCCAAGCAGACATAAAGTCCAGATTACAGGTTCCTAACTCTTATCTTTTTAGACAGGAAAAGCAAGACCTGACTAACCTGCATGACTCTCTACTGGTGACTTGGTATACCTTAAGAAACTTTCATCCACGACTCTTGAACCTCACTGGACAGGAACTTACCAGGTGATTCTCAACATGCTTACAGCCATCAAAGTAGCTGGAAAGGCAACCTGGGTACATTGGACTTACCTCATACCATCCCCGACTGAAGAAGACTCTGAAGACTTCAGATGGACTGTCCAGATCAATGACGCACCCCTAGAGATAAGATTGAAATGGCATACCCAGCTGGGATTCCCCAAACTGTCCCCCTCCCTTTCTTCCTCATCCTGACTCTCATCTATTTGTTCTCCCAATCAACCCAGTGTACGAATATTAGAATTTAGAAAAACTCATACTGGACAAATAGTGCAAAGTCTAACGACCTCTGATCAACCCATTTTCAGGATAGATTTATTTATATTATTTTCAGAGATAACTGATGGCTCCAGAGATAATCATATCCCATATTGGGCAGCAGGCAGATTAGCTGCATATCAAGCATGTGAAAGAACATACCTTGACTTACAATTTTATATGTTTCCTGCCAATGGAGGCCCTGATTGTCAAAGCCAAGATGAATATCCTTGAGTCGCTTTGGGCTGCAAGATTGTAGCACTGTGTACCAGCCATGACCCCCATCTAGTCTACGAATGATGTCCTGGGAAAAAGAAATGTTCTCCGGGGTCATGTAACTCTATAATTCTTACTGTTAAGTCATGGGCAACCCCAGAATCTAACTGGCATCTAGGCAAGACCTGAGGAATATGATTATATGTAAAAGATTATGACACAGGTACTGAGTTCACAATACAAAGCAAATTACCACCCAGGCAGAGGAACTCTATAGGACTCTTAAAACCCATCTTTAATCCACTCACCCCTATGCAATCTTACCCTTCACTAACCTCTACTTTCCCTTTTCCTGCCTCTCATCCAACCCATATTAATTCTAAATCCCCACAAACAGGCCAACCTCTAATAAATACATTAAATACTATTTTTACATTCCTTAATCAAACTGTAGCAGAAGTGACTAAAAATTGTTGGTTATGCCTAAACCCTGAAACCCCTTACTATGTTGGAATTGGTTCAAATGTAACATTTGGTGACAACGTAACCCAAGTTTGAAATTTAACAGTTAGTCAAAGAAACTAGATCCTTATGCAGATGGGGCACCTCTCCCAAATTAACCCTGGGGATCTTCAAAGTCCAAGGACTTGCTTTTATTCAAAGAAAAAAAATCCCCTCTTCAATTCCCTGACTGTTCTTTAACCTTCCTTTTAGAGGCTCCTCCTAAAGGACATTCATACTTCTTAGTAGTAACATGGTTTGCATGCCCTTCTGGATTAACCCCTTGTCTATCTTTAAACCTGTTCATGATGAGAGTACAGAAATTTGTATAACAGTACATATTCCCCCACAAGTTTATGTTTATTCAAGTGATGCTGGCAGAGAACATTTTGGTTTGACTTCTGGATCTAAAAGGGTGGCACCTATTTTAGTACCCCTGCTGGCAGGTATAGGGATTACAGTCACTGGAAATAAAAACTTTAAAACTTTAAGCCAACAAATTGATCATGATTTGGGGGAATTAGATCAATAAAATGATTAAAGTCTTCTCTAAATTCTCTAGCTTAAATGGCCTTCCAAAACTGATGAGGTTTGGATTTACACTTTCTAAAACAGGAAGGCTTATGTATGGCCCTGGGAGAGACATATTGCTTCTACACCAGTCATTCTGGAGTTATTCGAGACAGCTTATTCGCAGTTAGACAGAGACTAAAAAAATGAGAAGAAAATAAGTTTCATCAGGAAATTGGTACCAAAACATGTACAATTGGTCTTCTTGGCTTACAACTCTCATTTCCACTATATTAGGGCTTCTAATACTCATCCTACTTGGACATCTTATAGGACCATTTATTATCAACTGTTTAATTAGATATGTTCAACAAAGTGTTCAATCAGTAAAAGTTTTAAACCTTAGATCTCATTATGACCAATTAATGGAGGAAATTTAAAAGATACAGACTTAGGAGTAAGGATTCACTCAAATGTTAAAGACCAGTGGGGAATGTGGTAAATGGTAAATCTTAGCTTAAGAAAGCTCATTTTGTCTGGGCTGTCAGCCACCTTAACTTTAGTCCAGTCAGCCATCTTAACTTTAGCCCAAATATCAACATATTTTTGCAAAGAGTTACGGTCATATAGACCTCAATTTCTGTTACAAAAAATAATTTTGTGGAGGGGACACAGGGTGATCTTAGCTAAATGCAATTTCTGCTTCTGTGCTGTTGGCTTGCTTGCATTGGGTAAAAGAGAAAACGTCATAGCACTTGACTTGCATTTCTCTTTTGCTATATAATCTGTAAGTTAGAACAAGTTGGGGGCTGCAATTTCCAATTGGCTTTGCAGTCCCAATGGCTGAAAATACACTCTTAACAAATGAATCTGTGAGTTTGTTGTTCCTCACTGATTGGGTATAACAGTTATATAAGAAATCCAACCAGAGTTCTCATATAATCATAATATATTTTCTTATGGCTCAGTGTTGACACATGTTTGTTTAAGATTCTGTCAATTCATCTATGCTTTCCCACATCTATATTCAGAAATACATTCTGAGGAATATTCATATTTATCCATATTGGTGATAATTTCATAAGCCTATCCCTAAGTCAGTACAAAATATGATATTGAATTTTATATATTTTACTCTCAAATTCCAAATTTCCTTTAACACAGATATGCTGAAAAATTTTTAAATGGGTATTGCATTTTCATTTTCAATGTTAAATTTGCACACATAACACTCTATATCATAAATTTGGTTCAGCTTTTTATTCTCATATTCACCTAATATATTTTCATATGACACTCACTTGAATACTGCCTTTAAATAATTTATAATTACATATATATTTTCTCACAAATTTTCAGCAGTACATTTTTAGGAAATAATATATATCTCCTTATGCATGTATATTCTCAAAAAGTAACCCAATGTCAGTACAATTTTAATACATAATTGGAATTACTTTAGAGTCAATTTCTATGTTTTCTTTCATCCAGGTACCATAGTATAAATTTTAAAGTGTATTTGGATACTCTTTTTAATTTTACATGTTCAATTTGCATAACTAATGCTTTTTTTTGTACATGAGATTCATCTTATCTGCCTCTGTTTTAACTAAGGAATTTTCATCTGTCTCTTATTTACTCATCCCTGTTTAGTATTCTGTCTTCTCATGTATATTCTCTAAAAATTTCAGAAGCTCTTTCTTAAGAATAACATTTAAATCCATATTCATTTTAATTCTCTGATCCTATTCCTAGTCAGAATTTAACATGTCACATATTTCTCTGTGTAGACTTCCTTCATTTTTTGTACCCTTAAATAAATTTTAAAGAATATTTAGCTTTGATCTTTAAATTTTACTGTGAAATTTGCAGATCAATCACAGTTTATCCTATATCAAATTTATACTGTAGTTCTCCTATTTACACAACACATTTGTTATGGTTCTCTGTGATTTATTCTCATGTACCATTTTCTGTATTTACATATTCTCAGATGTACATCGTTATGATTATTTATATTATTGCACATTTACTTTAATTCTCTAATCCTAACCTTAGTTAGGACAATATTTGGTTTTATAATTTAACTTCATCTGTTCATACTTCCATCTTTTCTGAAATTCAGGAACATTAATATAAATTTTACAGTGTATTTTGCCTGTTTTTTACCATTTTCAATATTCCATTTCTATACGCACCACGGAATAAATGCCAGCTGGTTGTGATGAGTGGTGGTCCTCACATGATGAATTATAACATTAGATATGAAGACCAAGAGAAGCTTTAAAGCCATGTTCATAAAAAAGTGGTAACACAGACTTCTCTGGGAATGGAGAAGGGTGCCATAAATGGTGTCAGGATCACAAGAAGTACATGTCTCTTCACATTTTATATATCCTATGATCTCTATGTTCTCCTCTTCTCTTCTTCTAATCTTTAATTTCTGCTTATGTGACATGGACAAAATGAGATTGCATGGTGAGATGTTCAATTGGCATCAAGCCAATAGAGAGAGCATAGGATCCAGGTGCAGGCAATTGGGCAGTGAGGGGCATAATTAACATCTTTTTGGAAGACAATCATTAGCAACAAATGGCAGTGGGGGTAGTTTTTATTGAAATTGTTGGAGAAATGCCTCTGAAAGCATAAACATTGTAAGATCTCAACAATTTCCAGAATTAATTTGGCCTTTTCTATTGATTCTGACTCAAATTACATATGTATCAGACTCTCTTTCTAATATTTTCTTCAAATTTACACTCAATATGAGATTCATTCTGACTTCCACTTATTGACAAAACACAATTTCCAATGACTCTCACTTTACTCATGGCTGAGTAGGATTCTATCTATTCATTTATATTTTTTCACATATTTTCAGAAGTACATTCTTATTAATAACTAGGCAAATTCAAGTTAATTCTCTCATCCTAAAGCTAATTCAGTACAATTTTGAGAAAAAATTTTACCTATCTCTGTACTTTTCCTAAATTTTCTTATTTTCAGCTACTTCAATATAAATTTCCAATTCTATTTCACCTTCTATTTACATATTTCTGCTTTAAATTTCATGCATATTTTGTACATATTACACAAAGGTTAAGGCCACCTTTCTCATATTGACATATTTTTATTGCTCTCTTGACACATTTTTGTGTAAGGCTCTATGAATTCATCTAAGTTTTCCCACCTATATTCAGCAGTACATTCTCAGGAATATACATATTTTTCCAAAATTGTTTTAATTCCCTAAACCTAACCCTATATCTATACAAAATGTGATATTAAATTTTGTATATTTCTCTCATGAGTCCTAAATTTTCATTAATCCAGGTGCACCAAAACAATTTTTAAATGAGTATTACATTTTACTTTTAATTTTCAATGTTAAATTTGCATACATATCATTGTATATCCTGAATGAGCTTCAGCATGTTATTCTCATACTCACCTAATATATTTTCATATGACACTCAATTGAATATTTTCTTCATAAAACTTTATAATTACATATATATTTTCTAACATATTTTGAGACATGCATTCTTAGGGATTTTTTTTATCTCCATATTCGTGTTTATTCTCTAAAACTAACCCTAGGTCAGTTCAAACTGCATACAATATTGGGCCTACTTTGAAATCAATTTCTGTTAGCTTTCATCCAGGTATTATAGTATATATTTTCAAGGGTTTTTGGAATACTACTTTCAATTTTCCATGTTCAATTTGCATACCTAACACTTTTATTTACAAGAGATGCATCTTAACTACCACAACTTACATAATATTTTCATATGACTCTCAGTTTTCTCATCCCTATTTAGTATTCTGTCTACTCATGTATTTTCCCTCATATTTTCAGAAATTCTTGATTAGGAATAAATTATATATCCATATTCATTTTAATTCTCTGACCTTAATCCTATGTCAGTAAAAGTCAGGAAAAAACATTTCACATATTTCTGTATGTAAACCAGCCTTCTTCATTCCATGTTCCCCAAATAAATTTCCAAGGCTGTTTAGCCTTGAACTTTAATTTTCACTTTGACATTTGCATATACATCACAGTTTTTCATATATAATATTCCTACTCCAGTTCTCCTATTTACATAACACATTTGATATGGCTCTCTCAGACTCATCCTTGTGCAGGATTTTATGTATTTACATATGTATTACCACACATTCTCTGATGTACATAGTCAAGATTATTTATATTATTACACATTTGTTAATTTTCTTACTCTAACCTTAATAAAGACAATATTTGATTTTATAATTTATCTTCATCTATATAAAATTCCTTCTTTTCTTAAATCCAGCAACACTCATATAAATTTTACAGTGTATTTTGCCTGTTCTTTTCAATATTTAATATTCAGTTTCTATAGGCATCACTGAATAACCACTGGTTACTTATGAGGAGTGGTGTTTCCTCACATGATTATTTACAACATTAGAGAAGCAGGTCAAGTGAAGCACTGAAGCCATGTTTATTGAAAAGTGGTAACATAGACTTCTCTCAGGAAAAAGTAGGAAGTGATAGGTGGCATCTGGATTCCAAGGAGTACATGTATAGCTATTTTCATATATCTTATACTGTCATTGTTCTCATGTTCTCATGTTCTCATCTGTCATTTCTGCTTACATGAATAGGCACAGATTATTCTATGTGACATGGACAAAAGGCATAAGCAAGCAGTTATAGATAGGCATCCAGGTGCAGATATTTTATCAGGGAGGGGCTTCATTAACATCTTTTCATGAAGAAAGACAATTAGCAACAGGTGGCAGCAGGGAAGTTTACAATCAAAAGATTAGAGGAAGTCCTCTGAAGGCATAAACTTTTCAATGGCTCTCAAACAATCCGGACTCAATTTGGCCTTTTCTTTCCATTCTGACTCAACTTATCTATCTATTCTGACTGTCTGGCCTCAACTGTATATAAAATATGCAATTTATCCTAGCTTCCACCTATTTACATAACATACTTTTAATTGATTCTCAATTTACTTATGCCTGTGTAAAATTCTATAGATTTGTGTATGTTTTCCCAGATATTTTCAGAAACACATTCTTACAAATATTCATATTTATTCAAATTCAGGTGAATTCTCTAACCCTAATGCTGTTAGCACAAAATTGATAAAAATTTTACCTATCTCTCCACTTTTCCTAAATTTCCTGAATTCATGGCACTCCAATATAAATTTCCAATTCTATTTCACCTTGTATTTACATATTGAAGTTTTACAATTTGTAGTTGCTTTAAACATGTTATACATCCATACTTCCATGTTTTCTTAAATCCAGGAACATTAATACAAGTTTGACAGTGTATTGTTGCTGTTCTTTACCATTTTCAATATTCCATTCCTATAGGCATCACTAAATAACAACCTGTGAAATCTGATGAGTGCTGTTTTCTCACATTATGAATTATAACTTTAGAGAAAAAGAATGAGGGAAGCATTGAAGTCAGGATTATTGAAGTTTGATAACATAGACTTCTCTGGGCATGGAAAAGAGGGCCATAAATGATGTCCAAATCCCAAGAACTACATGTGTATTCACTTTTTATATATCCTATTCTCTCTTTGTTCTCTCCTTTTTTTCATATGATCCCTCATTTCTGCTTATGTGACCAGGAGAAGTTTAGGCTTGGTGAGATGTTCAATTGGCATCAAGCTAATTGTGAGAGCATAGGACCTAGGTGCAGGCATTGGGCAGGGAATGGTATAAGTAGCATCTTTCTGGGAAGACTATCATTAACAATAGATGACAGCTGGGGCAGTTTTTAATGAAGTGTTCAGAGGAAGGCTTCTGAAGGCATGAACATTTCAAAAGCTGTGCACCCTTCCAGACTCAATTTGGCCTTTTCTTTTCATTCTCTCAAATAATCTATCAACACTGACTGTCATTCTAATTCTTGCTTCAAATGTATGCACAAAATAAGATTCATTCTGACTTCCACTTATGGAGAAAATACAATTTCAAATGACTCTTACTTTTCTCAGCATGTGTAGGGTTATATCAATTCATGTACATTTTTTCCACAAGTTTTCAGATGAATATTCATACTTGTCCAAATTCAGGTGAATTATCTCACCCTAAATCAAAGTACCTTAAAAATTGTTTTCCTATAGTACAAGAAGTAAAATCAAGAATCAATAAATGGAATGGATTCAAACTAAAAAGCTTCTTCTCAGCAAAAGAAATAATCAATGAAGTGAACAGAGAGCCAACATATTGGGAACAAATCTTTGCTCCAAACACATCTGATAGAGCACTAATCTCTAGGATATTTAAAGAACTCAAAAAACTTAACACCAAAAAAACAAACAACCCAATCAACAAATGGGCCTAGGAGCTGGACAGAAACTTCAGAGAAGAAAGTATACAATTGATCAACATACATATGAAAAAATGTTCAACATCTTTAGCAATCAGAGAAATGCAAATCAAAACTACCCTAAGATTTCATCTCACACCAGTCAGAATGGCAATTATCAAGAATACAAAAAAAAAATAAGTGTTGGTGAAGTTGTGGGGAAAAAGGCACGCTCATACATTGTTGGTGAAACTGCCAATTGGTACAACCAATCTGGAGAGCAGTATGGAGATTCCTTAGAAAACTTGGAATGGAACCACTATTTGACCCAGCTATCCCACTCCTTGGTCTATACCCAGAAGACTTAAAAACAGCCTACTACAGTGACGAAGCGACTTCAATGTTTAAAGCAGCTCAATTCACAATTGCTAAACTGTGGAACCAACCTAGATGCCCTTCAATAGATGAATGAATAAAGAAACTGTGGTATATATACACAATGGAATATTACTCAGCAATAAGACAGAATAAAATTATGGCATTTGCAGGTAAATGGATGGAGTTGGAGAATATCATGCTAAGTGAAGTAAGCAAATCTCAGAAAACCAAATGTCGAATGTACGCATGGATAAGTGGATACTGATCTATAATGGGGGGAAGGACACGGGAACAATGGAGAAACTCTGTTCACAGGGGTATAAGGGGGGAGAGGGCATGGGGACAGTAAAGATGGTGGAGTATGATGGCCATTATAGCCCTAGATTTATGTATGTCTTCATGTATGTTGTGATTCTATATCACTTACAACCAGAGAAATAAAATGTTATCCTCCATCTGTGTTCAATGAATCAAATTACTCTCTGATATCATGAAAACCTAAATAGAATGAATAAATAAATATGAAAAAAATTGTTTTAATTTTACCTACATTCAGACTTTCCCTTAATTTTCTTAATTCTCTGTACTCCAATATAAATTTCCAATTCGATTTCACATTTTATTTACATATTTTTGTGTTACAATTACTTTGTGTTTTATACATGTTATATAAGGGATATGACAAGCTTTGTCATGTTAACATAATGTATTTCTTTATGGCTCTCTGTTGAAACATATTTGTGTAAGGTTCTCTGAACTCATCTATGTTTTCCCACTGATATTCAGAAGTATAATCACAGAAGTATTTATATTTATCAATATTTGTTTTAATTTCCTAAACATAAGCCTAAGTCAGTACAAAATATGACAATAAATTGTATATATTTCTCTCCCCAATCCTAAATTTTCTTCAATTCTGGCACACCAAAATAATTTCTAAATGGGTTTTGCACATTCCTTTTAATTTTCAATGTCACATTTGCATTCATATCACTGTATATACTGAATATCCTGAAGAGATTGTTATTCTCTTCTTCACATAATATATTTTCATGTGAAACTCACAGGAATAATTCCTCCATAAAAATTTATTATTATGTGTATATTTTTTCTCAAATAATTTTCAGAAGTACATTCTTAGGGAATTTTTTCCATCTCCATAGGCATGTTTATTCTCCAACACTAACTCTAAGTCAGTAGAAATTGAATACAATATTGGACTTATTTCAGAATCAATTCCTTTTTTTTCTTTCATCTGCATGCCATAGTGCAGATCTTCAAGTGTATTTGGAATACTATTTTAACTTTCCATGTTCACTTTACATACCTAACACTTTTAATTGTATACAAGGTTCAACTTATATATCACTGGTTTACATATGATATTTTTATATAATTTAGAATTTACTCATCCTTATTTAGTATCCTGTATACTCATGTTTTTCCTCAAAATTTGAGATCTTTCTTAAGAATAAAATATATATTTATATTCATGTTAATTCTCTTACCCTAACCCTAAGTCAGGTTATAACATGCCACATATTTCTGTATGTTAACCGACATTCTTCATTCCATGTACACACAAGTAAATGTCAAAGAGTATTTAACCTTGAATTTTTAATTTTCACCATGAAATTGGCAAATTCACGGCAGTTTTTCACATATCAGATTCATACTTCAGTTCTGCAATTTACAAACATGTTTGTTATATCTCTGTGTGACCCATCTTCCTGTAGATTTTTATTTATTTACATATGCCTTACTACATATTCTCATATGTACATACTCATGATTATATATATATTAATCCACATTTACCTTATTTCTCTAAGCCTAACCTTCATCCAGACAATGTTTATGTATATAATCTATTCATACTTCCATCTTTGCTTAAATATAGGAACATTAATATAAGTTTGAAAGTGTAGTTTTCTTGTCCTTTACCATTTTTAATATTCCATTTCTATAGGCATCAATGAATAACCACCTGTAATTTGTGACGAGTGGCATTTCCTCAAATGATGACATATAACATTAGAGAAGCAGACCGAGGGAAGCATTGAAGCAGGGTTTATTGAAAAAAATATTAACATAGACTTCACTAGGCATGGAGAATTTTTAATTTTCACCGTGAAATTGGCATATCTATGGCAGTTTATCACATATCAGATTCATACTCCAGTTCTCCTATATACATAACATGTTTGTTATGGCTGTATGTGACTCATCATCATGTAGCTTTTTATATATTTACCTATGCCTTACCACACATTCTCTGATGTATATAGTCATGATTATTTATATTATTCCAGTTTACCTTATTTCTCTAAGCCTAACCTTCATGAGGAATATATTTGATTTTATACTTTAAGTTTCCACTCATACTTCCATATTTTCTTAAATTCAAGAATGTTAATATAAATTTGACAGTGTTTTTTTGTTTTTTTTTTTTTTTTGGTACCGGGGATTGAACTCAGGGCACTCGACCCCTGAGCCACATCCCCAGCCCTATTTTGTGTTTTATGTAGAGACAGGGTCTCACTGAGTTGCTTAGTACCTTGCCATTGCTGAGGCTGGCTTTGAACTCGCTATTCTCCTGTCTCAGCCTCCCTAAGTGCTGGGATTACAAGCGTGAGCCACTGCGCCCAGCTTGACAGTGTATTTTTTGACTGCTCTCTACCATTTTCTATATTCCTTTTCTATAGGCATCACTGAATAACTGCCAATGACTTGTGACAAGTGGTGTACCTTCACATGATGAATTAAAAACATTAGAGAAGACGGAGGAAAGCATTGAAGCCAGGTTTATTGAAATGTGGTAACATAGACTTCTCTGGGCATGGAGAAGAGGGCCCTAAATGTTGTGTGCATCCCAAGAAGTACAGTGTATTCACTTTTTATATATCCTATGCTCTCTTTTTATATGTCCTATGTTCTCTTTGTTATCCTCTTCTCTTCATCTAATCTCTATTTCCTGCTTATGTGACATGAACAAGTTTAGGCTTGGTGAGATGTTCAATTGGTATCAAGCTGATAGTTAGAGCATAGGATCCGGGCGCAGGCAATTGCACAGGTAAGGGCATAATTAGCATTTTTCCGGTAAGATAATTTCTAGCAACAGGTGACAGCTGGGACAGTTTATAAAAAAATCTTCTGAGGAAGGCATCTGAAGTCATAAACTTTTCAAGAGCTCTCCACCCTTCCATCCTCAATTTGGCCTTTTCTTTTCAGTTTGACTGAACTTATCTCTCTATCCTGACTCTCTATCTTATTCCTGCTTCAAATGTGTGCCAAAAATAGTTTTCATTCTGATTTCTACTTACTGACAAAATACAATTTCAAAATGACTCTCACTTTTCCCATGCCTGTGTAGGATATTATCTATTCCTGTATGTATTTTCACATATTTTCACATGTACATTCTTATGTATAGTCATAATTGTCCAAATCCAGGTGAATTCTATCATCCTAAATCAAAGTCAATAAAAAATTTGGTAAAAATTATACCTGTCTTTGCACTTTTCCTAAGTTTCCTGAATTCCAGGTACTCCAACATAAATTTCCAATTCTATTTCACCTGTATTTACATAATTATATGTTACAATTTGTGTGTGTTTTATACATTTTATATAAGGAATCCAATCATCTTTCTCATATTAACAGTGTATTTATGCTGTTTGTTGAAACATATTTGGGTAAGATTCTCTGAACTCATCTATGTTTACGCACCTATATTTTGAAATATATTATCAGAAATATTCATATTTATCCATACTCATGTTAATTTCCTAAACATAAGCCTAAGTCAGTACGAAATATGATATTAAATTGTATATATTTGTCTCACAAAATCTAAATTTCCTTTAATCCATGCTCACTGAAATAATTTTTAAATGGGTATTACACTTTTTTAAAATTTTCAATGTCAAATTTGCACACATATTACTGTATATCCTGAATGAGATTCATCTTGTTATTCTCTTATTCCCATAATATATATCCATATTACACTTACTTGAATAATTCCTTCACAAAAATTTATGATTACATATATATATTTACTCACAAATTTTCAGAACTATATTCTTAGGGAATTTTTCTATCTCCTTAGGCATATTTATTCTCCAACTCTAACCCTAAGTCTGTAGAAATTGCATACAATATTGGACTTACTTCATAGCCAATTCCTACATTTTCTTTCATTCAGGTACCATAGCACAGTTTTTCAAGTGGTTTTGAAATACTATTTTAATTTTTCATTTTCATTTTGCATAGCTAATGCTTTTAATTGTATATGAGATTTGTCCTATCACTGATTGACATATAATATTTTCATATGACTCACAATTTACTCATCCATATTTAGTATCCTATCTACTCATGTGTTTTCCCTCCAAATTTCAGAAGCTCTTTCTGAAGAATAAAATATTTATAGAAATTCATTTAATTCTTTTTATAAGTTATTCATAACTTGTAAATCAGGATATAACATGGCACATATTTCTGTATGGTAATCGACACTCTTCATTCCATGTACACCCAAGTAAATTCCCAAGAGTATTTAGCTTTGAATTTTTAATTTTCACTGTGAAATTCCATGGCAGTTTAATGCATATCAGATTCATACTCAAGTTCTCCTATTTACATAACACCTTTGATATGGCTCTGTGTGACTCATTCTCATGTAGCATTTTATGTAATTACACATGAATTACCACACATTCTTAGATGTACATTCTGTTAACTTTCAGCTTAAGAAACTGCATTTTGTCTGGGCTGTCAGCCACCTTAACTTTATCCAAGTCATCCACCTTAACTTTAGCCCAAACATCAACATACTTTATTTTTTCAAAGATTCACAGACATCTTGACCTCAGTTTCAGTTAGAAAAAAGTAACTCTGGGGGAGGAACACAGGGTGGGCTGAGCTAACTCCAATTTCTTCTTCTGTACTCTTGACTTACTTGCATTGGCTAATAGAGAAAACATCATAGTGCCTGAGTCACAGTTTTCTTTTGCTTGATAATCTGTAAATTAGACCATGTTGAGGGCTGAAATTTCAAATTGGCTTTGCAGATTCGCCATCTGAAAATAAACATTTAAGAATGAATCTATGAGTTTGTTTTTTCTTGCTGACTTGGTACAACATTTTGTTGCATTGGCCAGGTACCCCAGCAAGATTCTTTCATCTCAGTGATTCACTCTTCTGGCTAAATTTATATCTCATCTGAAACCAAAAGTAGGAGTGAACTCCCAAGAGAATTTCCTCTGCCCTGCTCTCAAGCTTGCCCAGATCTCGTCAGGAATCAGGAATCAGGTGGGTTGAAGGACAATGTCAGACTGGACACAGTCACTTACATCATGTCCCAAGACTCTGGAGATATCACTGTGGTCTTCTGGTTGGCCTTCAGTGGTGGCAAAATCGGGTTGTTTTTTGTCTTTTTTGTTTGTTTTTGTCTTCTTTTTATGTGAAAATCTAATTGTCATAGTTCTGTCTGTGCATGTCACCTTCTTTCTACAGTTCAATATGGGAGAGAAAATTTTCTTTTGTTCATCATCTGTACTTGACTGCTTTCTAACTAATTTTCAGGAATTCCAAAAACTGGTTGCTGATTACAGAGCCCTAGTAATTTCTTGTGATCTCAGAAAATTCTGTGAGATCGAGTGCCCACTAATTGATGTGGAATGGCCAAGTCAAGGCTCCATAGATCTTAAAATTACTCAGGAAGACCGAGACATATTTTTGGGTGCCCAAGACATCTTGATCAAATTTTGTACATACAAGTATGAGTTGATATAATAACAGATCCACCCAAATGGCCTAACTCTTATCTTTCAGGTAATGCATTCAAGCAATAGACCACAAGAAACACCACACCATTCTCCTGAACAGGTCAACTCCTTCAAAACCAAAATCCTTTATCCTAGATGATACTCCAGATGATGTGTCTCATACTGTACCTCCCCCCTACACTTCCACCCCAGAATATCCCCCTGTCTTCCTTATCTACTTTCTTCTCCTAATACCCATTCAGGCACTAGTTATGTCTTCATAGCTGCCCAGAACTCACCTACTGCCCTTCTTTCTCTTGATCCTTCCCCTGCTTCTTTACTCCCCCTAAGACAAACACCCTCCCAACAGGATCCCTTTATGGTTTATGTCCCCTTTACCACTAGCGATCTTTATAACTGGAAAAATCAAAATCCTTCATAAGAACATCAAGGTCTTATTTCTCTTTTACAATCAGTTTTTATGCCCACCAGCCCACCTGGGATGATTGCCAACAACTACTCCAGACCATTTTTACTTCAGAACAGGAACACATCCACCATTAGGACCAAAAAACTATCTTAGGATCTAATAGCCTCCCCACAGATGATCCTGTTTGGATCTCCCACATTTTCCTTTCTACCATCCCAGATTGGGATCCAAATTCCAATGAAGGTAAGGGGGCCCTAGACCAGTTCCACCAGACTCTTATGAGAGGAATCCATGCAGCTGCTCACAAGCCAACTAATCTTTCCAAGGTAAGCAAGATGACTTAAAAGCCAGATGAATCCCTAAGTGCTTTCCTTGAGTGCCTCCTTCAGGCCTACAGACTATATTACTAAAATTGATCTGAAAGCACCTGAGAATAGAAGAGCTATTAATCTCACCTTTGTGTCTAAGTTGGCCCCAGACATAAAACATAAGCTCCAGAAATTAGAAGGATTTGAAAGGAAGGTCCTCTCCAAATTGGTAGAGATAGTTCAAAGAATCTATAATACCCGAGATCTTCCAGAAGATAAGCCAAGGTGCTTGTAGCTGCTTCTGGATAACAAAATCTAATAACAAATACAGGACCCACCAAACCTAGGAACAGTTCTTTGGATAAAGATAAATGTGCCTAATGTAAGGAGAAAGGACATTGGAAAAATGAATGCCCTCTTAAGAAAAGGAGAACTTCACATATTGGGGCTTTCTTCTCTAAGCCCATTTTAAACCTAAATGAGGGATATTGATGGGGCCAGGGCTCTTTGCCAATGAGCCCCTGGGAGCCTATGGTAACCTTAAAAATAGGGGACAAAAACAACCTGTTTCCTGATAGATACTTGGGTGACATACTCGGTACTCAAAAGCACTGAAGGCCCTAGTCAAAAATCAAGAATACCCATTCAAGGGGCTCTTGGACTGAAATTAGAATCACTGAACTGAGAAAAAAATATTACTCACTCCTTTCTGGTAATGTCTGACTGCCCTTTTCATCTCCTGAGCCGAGATTTATCACATAAGTTGGGAGCCACTATAACTTTAGTCCAGAGAAATACTACACTCTGCCTGGGAGAAAATCCCACTACCCTTCTTCTCAGTTGTCCTCTGGGGAAAGAATATTAGGCACTACTGGAAGAAGCCTTAGGGGAAAGGCCCTCAAAAACTGTGATTATCTGGGCAGTTATGTGCCAGATTATAATTTTCTGTCAGACTTTCTGACTGGCTTTCCAGAAGTCTGGGCTGAATTTAACCTTCCAGGTTTTGTAAAATATCAACCCTCAATAATTGTACAGCCACAGCATCCACCACCCTCTTACTAAAGAAGGAAATAAATTAACTTTAAACCAAGAACTTTTCACAACCTCTCTTCATGGGGTCAAACATTACTAAAATCCTCAACTGAAATATGGATTTCAGACACTCATATTGTCCACTATCAGACTTTATTAATTGACCCCCAAAGAATCAAATTCACTCTGGCTACCACTTTGAATCCAGCTACTCTGTTGCTGGATCCAAATCCAGCAATGCTCATCCATGACTGTTTAGAAGTGTTGTCCCACATCCATGGGACTCATCCTGACCTTCAAGACCACCCCTGGGATGATGCAAATGTCACTTACTACACCAACTGAAGCAGTTTTATTCTAGATGGCATTTGACATGCTGGAGCTGCAGTGGTCACTTCTGATAAGGTAATATGGGCCCAATCCCTAGATCAAAGGACCTCAGCACAAAGAGCTAACCTCATGCCTTTGATCCAAGCACTCTGACTGGGAATAGTTCTAATAATCAATATTTATACAGATAGCAGGTATACTTTTGCCACAGCTCAAGTCCATGAGATGATATGTAAAGAAAGGGGACTCCTCACATCTGATGGAAATACATAAAAAATATTCCTGAAATAGTTGCCCTCCTGGAGGCTATCTTGCTCCACAAAAGGGTGGCTATAGGAGCTCTCTTCATGCCTTCAGCACCTCCTATGCACTAGTGGCCTGCTCGAATTCTTGGACTCGGAAAGTGATTTTGTGGCAGTCCCCTGTCTTTCTTGTCTTGCTGGTGAATGTAACATCAGCCTTTTTGTGGTGCTCTGTGTCTGTTTGTCTTTGTGTAACAAAGTTAGGTTAGGGAACATACCTGCACTTCCTGGTTCATCCGGCAGTCACACAAGAGTCTGATCAGCCCGGTGACTGGAACTGCCATAACGCCTGTGGCATATAGTCCTCCAAGACACTGTGTGAGCATATGGCTGTGGCCTAAAAGCCACAGAAGTCCCTCACAAAGTGCTACATACCCTGATCCTAAACATTTCTGTGTTTTTTATGTCTCCTGAGACCCAAACTCACTTCTTTTTCTTCTTACAGTCCTCATAGTTATTTTTCTGTCCTCTTTGCTTTTGATTTCTTTATTTTATTTATTTTATTTTTTTGGTACTGGAGATTGAACTCAGCGGCACTAGACCACTGAGCCACATCTCCAGCCCTATTTTGTGTTTTATTTAGAGACAGGGTCTCACTGAGTTGCTTAGTGCCTCGCCGTTGCTGAGGCTGGCTTTGAACTTGCGATTCTCCTGTCTCAGCCTCCCTAAGTGCTGGGATTACAGGCTTGCGCCACCGCACCCGGCTTGCTTTGATTTCTTTCCACTAGCTTTTCCTCCTGCTATCATTACTGCTACTTTCACTTTAAAGTTTCTCATCTCCACTCCTTCACCATGGGAAATCTCCTCTCCTCAGTCCTCAATGAGGCGGCCCCTACAGCACCCCCACAACATCAATCACATAGCCTTGATCATTTGTTGTTCTCAACTTTCTGTGAGCACCCTCTTCATGGAAATTTTCCTGCCTCTGACACCCCTTGTATTTACCCTGCCCTGCCTTCAGTGCCCACTGCAGTCGCTCCTCCTCCTCCCTACCTTGCTTCCTCTGCCTGTGACCCACCCACTCACTTCTCTCCTTTCAATCCTTTTTGCCCAACTCCACCCACCACCCAAGCTTATATGGCTAATCTCCAGGCAGATGGCAATGTATGCCCCTGGATCCCCACCCGGTTTCTGAGCTTACTAAACTACTGCAGACCCTACAAGGTCTTCCATTAACAGTGACCACTCATGCTTTTCCCTCGAGCAAACCCATTCTTATGGCCCCTTGTGCAGGGGTTGCAGTCCACCTCGAGCCAGCAGGTCAAAGGGACACCCCCACATTCACCTAGCAATGGAAGTTGGGAAGAGTTGGAGCCAACTGGTTGCCTGTTCCCAGCCCTCTGCCACAGGACAATCAGACACACCAGGGAGTCAAGTCAAGGCAAGTACTCATATTTTTGCGGAACAAGTATTCAACTTAAAGAGCCGTTTGGCCAATCAGAGACAATGCACGTAGGCAACAGCTGTCCATGTGGCAAGGCACGTAAGCCCCCTGAATTCTGTCCACGAGCTGCACGTTCGCAGAACCAACAGTAAACCAATCACATAGTTCCTCCTTCCTTCATGCCTTTCCCATTTACACACAATGGCTAGTCATAAGGGCATAGCATAGAGCTAGCTCCCCACACCTTGTGCTTTTACAGATGCCAACACTCATCATCTTGGATACATTATAATGGGATCTAATATAACAAATGATCAATTTGTTCAAAGGCATTCTGATTCTGTCCAAGTAGCTGAATTGACTGCCCTTATCCTGGTACTGGTAAGATATCAGACCATTCCCCTTAATATAATCTCTGATAGCATATATGCTGTCAAGGTCTGCTCTTCCATTGCTTATTTCACTTTTGTGCCTTGGGTCTGTCCTGTTGATCAGCCTATAGCTACCCTAAAGGCTGTACTAAAAATAAGACAGCAACCATGGTATAGTATGCACATTCACTCCCATTCCGGGTTACCTGGCTTCCTTTCAGAGGGGAATGCCTCTATTAACAAACTTGTAAGTCAGCCTAAAGTCATGATGTCTGCTCTAGAACAAGCTAGAGCCTTACACCAAAGGTTTCACCTCTCAGCAAATAGTCTTCATCGCTTATTACCTGAAATTCCAATCCAACAATGCAAACATCTCATTCATACATGCTCCTTTTGTGGTCCATTGTTGCCATTGGGCCCACTCCAACCACAGGGAGTCAACCCCCATGGGCTGACACCCAACTCCCTATGGCAGATGGATGTCACTCATATCACTACCTTTGGGAAACTTAAATTTGTACATGTGATAATTGACACCTAGTCCTCCCTTGTGTATGCTACTGCCCACACAGGGGGAAAAGCAGCCCATGTGATTAAGGCTCTGAAGCAAACAATGCTATACATGGGCATCCCATGGTCAATCAAAACAGGCAATGGCCAAGCCTATGTCTCCCTCATATTGAAGGAATTTTTAACTTCCTGGGGAATTTCCCATACCAAAGGGATTCCCTATAACCCCCAGGGACAAGCAATAATTGAAAGAACCAATCACACTCTAAAAGAGATGCTTCAGAAACTTGATTCTACTGGAAAGGACCCTTCTTTGAGATTGTTAGGTGCATTATTTACCCTTAAAAATTTCACTTTTGACAAACAAGGCCTCAATGCAGCAATCTGACACTGGGGTCCATTTACCTTCCCTACTCCCATTCTCTTGGTATGATGGAAAGACCCTTTGACCCTTCAGTGGAAGGGCCCAGACCCTCTGCTCACACAAGCATGAGGCTATGCTTGTGTCTTCCCCCCCAACAGAGTCTAAGCCTCTTTGGAACCCAGCCAGGAATACTCGTCTAAGCCTCTCTCAAGAAGACAACAAAACTTCTCACCTGAAGAAAGAAGTCACTTCTGTGAGTACCTAAAATGTAATACCCACTTATACTACTATTGGTCTTCTAGGGCACTGCCTCCTTCTGGTGGGTCTGTGCCCCAACTCCTGGAATATTGCTGCCCATAGGCCTTGATGACTCTTTCCTGCCCTTCTTCTTAGCTATCAATAAGTCATCACAATGTCGTGTCACTTCTGACCCCACAGCCTCTCAGACCAATAGATCTTCTGATATTATTCCCTTTAGACTCCATAATTAGGAGAAACTGCCTCTATATTACCCGACCATATATCCTCATTCATGGGGAAGCCATCACATGGTCCAGACCTCATACCATGACCCTCCACAATAACATATTAAAACTTAACAAGCTCTTTTAGTTCATATCATTGAAGAATCTCAGGAAAGCAAGAAAATTCCCACCACATGGATTGCAGACCTTGAGAACATAAGAAGCTCACCCAACCTATCTTTGCTTGAAATACAAGGCTTCACAGCTTCAGCTGAACCTAACCCCAAACCGTCCTTTCTTTCCAACCCCACCCAACCCCAATACCCTTTCTCTTAGGAGAGAACACATTTTGGGGCACATTCGCACAGGCTGGTTAGTCAATGACTGGTAAGATGCTCAGAGGAGCACAACCTCAGACAGGCACAGTCTCGTTTGCCACTCCCCCACTTCATCTGCAACATGTAGGAATCTGGAAATCCAGTGGAATGATTCTCTCCCATGAGGAGATTATCATGGATACCTGCAACATGCTTGCTTATGGGCCACACAGGCCATGCTGACTTATCAAATAAAAGTAAAAAAGGGGAAATATGGGAGCTCTCTCAATGCCTTCAGTGCCTTCTATGCTGATTGGCTGCCTTCAGTGCCTCTCCTTGTCTCATTCCATGGTGATTGGGTGTGTGCCTGACATGGATCAATACCCTATTGGCTGTAACCTAACCTCAGGGCCATGATTGGTCCAAGGACCCTATATATAAACTGTTGCACTAACTGAAATAAACGGGTCTGTTTCTTGCTCTGGCAGAGCAGCTTTACCTACCCCTGGTGTCTGGGTGAATGACTCCATGACTGTCCAGCCGATAAACCCTCATCCTCTGGGACCCCAAACCTCGTCCCTTGGGACCCCATTTCTCAGTCCCCTTGTCCTGCAGGACCCCAACTCAAGTAAACCCACATGAGGCAAGATATAAATGAGAGGTGGCAATTATCCACTGTAAGGCTCATCAAAAAGGGAACTCCACAAAAGAAAAGACAACAATTTTGCTGACCAAACTGCCAAAGAAGTTGTCCTAAGACCAGTGTGGAACACTTTCCTTCTTGTCATTATACCTAAAGCTCAGGTTCCAGAGAAATCTCACTACTCTCCTTCAGATATGGCCTATATATTAAAAAACTGGAAGTTACTACTTATTCTTCTGATTGGCTTAATACTCCAGATGGAAGGCTATAATTACCAGAAAATATGGGACAAACTAATTCGCCAAGTACATCAAGGGACTCATCTAGGAGAAAAAAAATTATGGGAGTTGCTGCAAACATATTATCTGTTTCCAAAAATGAGAGAACATATTAAATCCATTACCTCTTGATACCCTATTGTATCCAAGTAAATACTAAATAATTAACACTATACAAATGTTTCCTAGATACCTTGGAGAAACTTCTGGAGAACATTGGGAAATAGACATCACTGAAATCAAGGCAAACAAATATGGATACAAATAAATCTTGGCATTTTTAGACACTTACACAGATTGGGTTGAGGCTTATCCTACCAAAATGGAGATGGCTCAAACCACAGGTAGAAAGTTATTATATGAGATCAACCCAAGATTTGGATTGCCACATTCAGTTTGTTCTGACAATGGTTCAGCTTTCACAACCAAAACTTCTCACTACAGTCCAGTTTTAGGATTTATGTAGAAATTGCCACTAGGGGGCTCTGTTCACGCTTGACAGCTCACAGCAGGCTGGGTGCCAGCATACCTGGATCCCGCTGTCAGGGCTGGAGACCCCACACTTCCTGGGGACCCGGGAGTGGAAAAGGGCACGGAGGGCTGTGGGAGGACATGAGAGTCACCACACCAAGCAAAGGGCCCAAGGCCATTGTCCTCCCAGCCTGCTCCTCCAGGCCCAACGCGGCCCCAAGATTGTAAACAGTCAGGGGAAAAAGCCCGGGGACCCTGCAGCCATCAGCAGTGGAGGCGCTTGCACTCCTCAGCACTGGAGAATCCAGTGCAGCTGCATGGGGTATGGAAAAGTGGAGCTGGACTTCATCACCCTACCTCGAGCAGAGTGCTCCTCCATTTCTAAAAAGCCAGCACTGGTGACACCTGGGATCTGGTAGGCCACCAAAGCCAAGCCGAGGTGGGCTGCAGCCATGCTCTCCAGTGAAGGCGGGAGGGAGCCAGTCCCTGAGCATGTGTGAGGGATCAAAGGAACAAGGCAGCCTGGGAGCCTTGAGCACTCTTCACCCACGCCCCCAGCCAGG
>PVHX01010852.1:0-67652 GCA_004024805.1 Geosciurus inauris | reverse complement strand
CGGTGCTTGGTTTCTAAGGACTCTGGACCCAGGTCCAGGTAGAGCCAACCTGACCTTGGGAGAGATCAGGCCCATTCTGTCCTGTTTAAGCGGAAAGCTAGGTCTAAGGGTATGAGAGTGAGCACTACTGAAACATTAGGCAAAGCTGCTGCATGCATCGCTACCTCAGGGGGGTCCAGGGGAGTCTCTGGGGGCTCCACAGTATTCTTGCGACTTCAAGCAGGGCCAAGGATGGTCAAGTGTGATCAATATGTGTATTGCCTTCCAGTCTCTAGCTTGAGTCTGATGTTTCCTGCTACCCCACAGAGGTTAGAAGTGGCTCTCCCCTGCCCCAGGGACTGGAGAACGGAGCAGAAGATAGGTGTGCCAAGGGGAGTGCTGGCCCAGGAGTCGGGAGACAGGGGTTCAAGTCTAGACCCTGCGTCCGGACGGCCACACAATGGAGGGCAGGCCACCTCCTCTTTCCAGACCTCACCTGCAACAGGAGGGTGTTGCCAAAATGCAAAATGTTAAAAAACCTGTTTTTGTTTGAATTGCATCATATTAAACCCTTTTAAAAATTAATTGTATTTGAAATTTAGAACTGTGACATATAGATCCAGATTCTGACTTCTGTCGGGTGCTGGTCCAGACTTCCCACTCGAGGGTGATCTCCTGGGGTTACATGACACGCGCACGCGCGCTAACACACACACACACACACACACACACACACAGCGGACTATTGATGAGGTCAGGGAAACCAGGTGTGCAAAGTCCCTGGTACAAGAAATAAGCACTAGTTACATGCCAGCTCCATTCCCCTTTTAGGGCTGAATATCATATGGGGTGGAGAAATGTCCCAAATGACAGAATTACAGCACCCCTTCTCTGTGATCTGCCTGTGAGTGGAGCAAGTGGAGTTTTGGGGGAGCCCTCCACTCCAAGGTGAAAAGCCCAACAGGGAGGGTACAGTTACAGCCGATCGCCACAGGAGGGCAGGAGAGCCCACTGGCAATCCCTGAGATCTCTTCATCAGTGGATCCCAAAGGTGAGGGATGTGAGGGGCTGTTCCCATCTGGCTAGGAGCTTAGGATGTCCCAGCCTGCTTGTGGCTCACTAGGATAGCTTGGTCTTGACCTTTGCCGTCCTCCACATTGTCCCCGGCCTCCCGCCAAGAACGAGGAGAAAGTCCTTCGGCCAAGTGCCAAGCGCCCACATGTCTGTTGCACGGGGACATGCTTATCGGGACAGGTCAGGACACACCTGGCACCAAATGGCACCATCCATCAGCCTGTTCATGGGGGAGGCAGTCAGCCGGCGGAGGATCCAAGAAGTGTACCTGAAAACCCTGGGCCCAAAATTCTCTCTCCCCTTCCTTGGACCTGATGCCAGTTTGAAGGCCTGCGTCCCATTGGTGTGGAATTGCCTGGATGGTTGTCTCAAGACATGTCCTCTCCTGCCACCTGCCTCCTTGGTGGCCTTGACCAATTTTCTATCTGACACTAACGGGGTCCAATCTCCCTGCCTGAAGTAGGTTTAAATATATGTGAAATATTTATGATTAAATATTTATATTATAAATATATTATAATATAATATAATATTTATAATATATTATAAATATATAATATTTATATTAAATATTTGTGAAAACAAAATTCCAAGAGTAACGCTAGGGGCCAGTAAGCCTGTCAATCAAAACAGTGCTGCCAGTTCTGTGGTTAAGCCAAGGATGGTATGGGGTCAGTAGCACCCAGGTCCACCTGTCAGGCTGGGGGAAGCTCGTGGTGCTACTCTGTCCCTTGGCCTCCATCCTGGGGTTTTACGGATTAAACATCCACCTTTCTGATGAGAGTCACGTGTCTCCCTTCCCATCTTCACAGGCCTCAATGCCGCCTGTCAATTGCCTTCTCTATCCCCCTTTCCCCCCACTCCAGTTGTGTGAAACCACCATCCAGGCCAGAGCTTCCCAAGCTACAGAAATTATAATTGCAGTCATAGAAATTATAATATGTATTGAATCACTTTGACAGGTGGATTCTGGTCCAGCGCTTGGGGGAAGGGCCTGGGATTCTGCATTTCCCCCAAGGAATGTGAGGGGATGGCAACCCCAAATGCACTACTGTAGAGTCGCCTGAAGAGCTTTTTATAAGTGCATTGGGCTGGGGATGTAGTTCAGTGCTAGAGTGCTTGCTTGGCACTTGTGAGGCCCTGGGCTCCGTCCCAAAAAACTCTCCAGGTGCTTCTGATTTGCAACCCTGAGAGAGCCACTGCTCCAGAGTAGGCTCTCCCTTGGAGGGGTTGGGCACATTACACCTAGGCCTCTTAGTTTGTCCTGAGAATCTTGGTGACCCTCCCCAGAGGAGGACACAGAGATCTACGGGCTTTTTCTAACATTCCTAAAAGCACCAAGTCAGTGACTGGCAGCACCTGCATTTGAACCAGGCCTTTGTGACACCCTTTGTGCTGCCTCAGTTTCCTGATCAGTATCGTGAGCAAAATGAGACAAGGCACAGGACCTATTTCAGCTGCAGTGATGACCTTATGGCTAATTTCTTGATGCTCCTAGGGAGAGTTCTGGATTCCCTGGTTATTTCTACAGAAAATCACCATGCCTGACCTCTAGACCCATCACAACTTCAGCAACAATCTCCGCATTTTACAGATGAGAAAAGTGAGGGACAGAGAGGGTGCATGACTTGCCCAAGGTCACACAGGGAGTATTTAGTGGGGCTTAAATTCCAACCCTGGATCCAAAAGGTAAAGAGGGCCTCAGGGTGGTCCCGGACTGGGAATCAAACTAGCCTGCAGGTCTGTGTGCTCCTGAGGGAGGGGGACCGCCAGGAAGATGGAAGGGCTGGGCACCCTGCCTGGACCCTGCTGCTGCCAGGTGCGAGGAATGGTGGCTCCAGCCAGACATGCCCTTTGGACACATCTGGAGCTCACAGCAAAGACCATTCGGTGGTTGGCTTGGTAAAGCTCCTCCCAGGGTGGGGCCCAGGAAGCCCTGACAGCTGGTGCTCCTTCTGCGAGCCAGTCACGAGTGCAAAGACCCCACCCTATCCAGAGTGTCTCCAGGCCACCAGCACCCTCCTCCCTAGCTCTTGGAAGCCACATTTGGTGAACTTATGCCCCCCCACATCCTGACTCCACCCAGACTGCCCAAAGGGACCTTTGACTTGGGGAGGAGGGAACAGAAGGGGTGCTGTCTCCAGAGAATCAAGGCAACTGGGGTCCCCTGGGTTAGAGTGGAGGGCCAACAGCAGCACCTACCCCACTACTGCGTATACTCTAGCACAGACCTAGAACTGACTGACAGAGGTCTTGGGATGGCTGGACAGGCTAGAGAGGTCTGTTATCCTGATCCTATAAGGGTGTCATCATGCATTGATCAGAGTGAGCACGACCCTGGCATTATAAACAGCAGTAACACAATAGCCCCAGCGTCTGCCCAAGCCTGGTTCCATCTCCTTGGATTCTCCCAGCCATCCCATAAAGCAAATCCTGAGTCCATCCCTCTCTTACAGAGACGGAAAGCGAGATCCAGAGCATTGAGTAGCAGCTGAGATTCAAACCCAGGGCCACAGTGCCGGGCCTGAGATGTGGCCAGTCAGTTGCACCTGCCTCCACTGAGACCCCTGAGGGCAGGTCTGCATCACAGATTTCTTTCTACGTCAATTTTCTGGGCCAGGTGGTATTTTTAAAAGGCTGCTGTCACAGTATCTCCCATCCCACGTGCTCTTTCTCCTATGTGACAGTGACACTCCTCTGTGACAACATGTGACTTCCAAGTCCAGGGCCCATCAAAGACCATGAAGCGTTGACCCTGTTCTCTCAGCTTGCTCACTCTTGGAGGCCAGCACCCAGCTACAAGCAAGAAGCAGTGGTTAGATGTGTGCGTAAAAGACTCTTAGGCGACTCTTGTCCCCGCCACAGGCTGATGGCAGCCGTTGGAGGAACCTGGGGATGAACTGCAACTAGCTGAGCCCAGAAGCATGAGAGAAAAGGTTTAGGGTGATTGGGGACACAGCTTGGATGACGTCAACACCCACCATCCCCAGGTTCAGCCAGGTCCTGGTGAATAGGTCTGCTTTTCCAAGGTGTCTTCCATTCACAAGCACCCTGAAGGCTATCCTGGCTATTCTGTTTGTCCCAACAGCATGGAGAATGGAAATAACACCCAGATGGCAGGCTTTGACACACCCACGTGCCCTACCAGGATAGGGGGCTCATTTAGGGGAAGGCAGGCCTCCAACTGCACGGACAGAGCTCCCTGCCAGGGCAAGGGAAGCTTTCATTCCACGTTTCGCAGGCTTGTGTGGTGCGTGGCTAGAGGCCAGTGTGTGGAATCAAGCCATGACAGACACTTGGCCTTCATCTACTGACCTTTGGGCTCTCCTGATCCCTGTTTTATTTTTTCTAAAGACAGCTCTTTGGAGATACAATTCACATACCAAGACATTCACACTTGAAAGTGTGTTAAGTCAGTGGCAGGTATCTTCAGTTATGCAGCCATCACGGGAATCTCATTTTGGAACCTTTTCATCAACCCCCAAAGAAAGCCTGTATCGATAACATGCGCTGCGCTGCTCCTCCCAGGTCTGCACAACTATGAATCTGCTTTCTGTCTCTATGGATTTGTTTATGCTGGACATTTCATCTAAATGAAATCATCTAACATGTGGCCTGCTGTCCCTGGTTCCTTTCACCTGGTGTTTCTGAAGCCTGTCCCTATTGTGGCATGTGGCAGTCATTTGTCCCTTGCCACGGCTGAATACTGTGCCACTGTCTGGCTATACGTGCCGCATTTCCTTTTCCATTCATCTTTGATGCACATCGGGTTGTTTCCACTTTCCAGCTTTTGTGAATCATGCTGCCTTGAACTGTCAGGCACAAGCTTGTGTGTGGAGATGTTTTCCTTTCTCTTGAGTCTATAGGTAGGAGAACTGCTGTGTGTCCTAGCCTTTGCCAACTACCACGGCCAAGCTGGGCGTTCTGGGCCACCCACTTCCATCTCTGCACTTTTCATTTAGTAATACAACTGCCTGGGCCCTGGACTTGCCCCCAGAGCTGAGCAACATGAGAGGGACCATCTGGTTCACTACTGCACACCCCAGTGCTGGGCTGTCCGGCTGCTGGAAGAAGCAAGGGACGCTGGGGGTCCAGGGCAACCAGGAGAGCCTTCCTAGAGGACGCTGGGCTAGAGTTGGCTCCAAGAAGCCCCACAGGATGGTCAGCCCCAGATCCAGGCAAAGGGTCTTGACAACTTCATAAGCAAGAATGGTAAAGAGAGCTTGGGGAGAGATACCAGTGCGTGGTGCACAGAGGACAGGCAGAGAACAAAGCACAGAGCCCTGGGGTGGTTTGGTGGCTGCCCCTCTAAGGCTGCTAAGTGCTAGTGACTCAGACATGGAGGGAGGTTCGCAGGCTGCATCGTGTGGTTCTGGCATTAACCCTCCCCAGCCCTGAATAGAAACCCACAACCCAAGCCCAGGCCTTAACCCTCAGCCGTGCAGTCTTTGTGCTCTAGGGCAAGGGCCTTGTGTGGCTTTTAGTTCCCTGGGACCGTCCTGCTTCCCCAATCTGATTAAAAGAGGCTCAGCTGTACGCTCCCTGATGGTTCCCTGGTCCAAAGGGCCCATAAATGCCACCGAGCAGTTATTAGCAGCTTAAGTACCCAGCAACAGACTCATTTCTTAAGAACCGGTGGCTTTTCTAGAAGACAGCCTTCACAGAAGGAGAGGCCTCCGTCCCAGGGCCTTAAAGACACCAAACTGGTCTCAGCTGACTAGCTCCAAGCCTCATTTCTATCGTCTTTATCTTATCGTTTGTGTCAGACATATGTCATCTTCCCAGTCTCTGGAGGCAAGAATATGCTATTGAAAGGGAAAAAAATAAAAAAATAAAAATGGAAGAAAACACCGCGGTCCTAGTGCTGCTCCAACAGCCCTGCTCCAACAGCCCAGATCCGAGCCGTGCCGTCTCCCCCGAGGGTGCCACGCGGCGCCGCTCAGTCCCCGGGTCGAGGCCGCGGGTGGCGTCCCGGAGCCCCGCAGGCGCGGGGATCCCACCCCTTGGTTCCAGCGTCGGAGCCCCAAGCGCGGAGCGCGCAGAGCTTGGAGGTGCCTGACGCCAAGGCGAAGCAGGCCCGGGGCGGGCGCGAAGTCGCGGCGCTGCGATCGGCGGGTTCCCGCCCGAAGCGTCCAGACCCTCGGGTTCGGGTTCGGGCCCGGGCGCGCCGGCCGCGGGCTCCGAGCGGGACCGCGCCCCCGCTGCGCAGGGGGGCCTCGCCCCTCCAGGAAGCGCCCGCCGCCCCTCGCGCTTCCCGCCCCGCACCCGCCCTCGGCCGGAGGGAGGAGCCCGAGCCGCCGCCGCCGCCGCCCGGCCCGCCCGGGAGAGCGCCGGACCCCAGCGGCCCGGAGCGCACGCGAGCGGGCCACGGCCGCGCGGGCAGCGCCCTGAGCCCGTCCGGCGCGCGCGGGCCCGGCGAGCAGCGCGGCGCCCGGGGATGTCCCGGCGGCCCGGGGCGCGGGCAGCGGCCGCCGCGTGCTGAGGCGGCGGCGCCCGCGGGACGCGCGGTGAGTGGGGCCCGGCGGGCGAGGGCGGGCGGGACAGCGTGGCGCGAGCGCTCAAGTTCGGCCTGGGGACTCGACTCTGGCGCCCTTGGCCCGCCCGAAGGGACCGGTCCTCTCGGGGGCTGCAGCGCCGGGAGCCCGGGCCACCCGCGCGCGCCCAGACCTCAATGCCCGGCGGCTTCTCTCCGACCTGGCCACGCGGGGGCGCTCCGTCTTTGCCCCCACCTAAGGGAAGGAGGCACGGCCGGGTGCCGAGGGCTGTGGCGCCCCGGGGACCCGAGCCCAGCCGTTCTGGGGATTCTCCAACCTCCCCCCCAGGAGCCTGGAGGGCGTCCGGAAGGTCCCGCCACCAGCCACCACCGCAGCTAGCGAAGGCTGAGGTAGGCTGAGGTCGGGCAGGCTCCCGGCGGGCGCGCCCCTCTACCCCACTCCCAACGCCACCCCACCCCTGCCCCCGGGGAACTGCCCCAGGACCGGTCCCCAGCCCCGGTAGGCGAGCGAAGAGGGGGAGTGGAGCTGGGCAGCTTCCCAGAAGTCGGAGTGTGTTTGCAAACTAGTTTTTGCGCAAAAGCTGTCTGGCACCTTCGTGTTTAAAGGGGTGGGGGAGGGAAAGAAAGAGGCGCTTTCTTCCTTCCTGCCCCTGAAGCTATGCTTCTCGGAATTTAGAGGGGTCTTAGTCCCTTCTTTCTCTCGCTTCCCATCCCCTTCCGGTTCGGAACCTCTTCTTGGGTGGGAGGCTCCAGCACTTGGAGGCGGAGATCTGCCCGAGGCCTCAGGTGCAACAGGAACCCAGGCTCCTCCCTGCCGGGTTCCTCGTGCTGTCAGACTTCCCACCGCCCGGTTTGTATTTGGGCGAAGGGACAGGCGCAGGGTGCCTGGGGGAGTTATCCCAGCTGCCCTTTGTTTTGTGTGCCCTCGGGTTTTGATCAGGTAGGAGTGTGGGCTGTCACCTAGGGGTGGAGACCTTATTCTGCCTTTGGGGCATCCACAGCTTCTGTGGTGGTGGCATTACTGCCATACAAGCTCACCTGGAAAAAGTCCCCAGCCTAGGGTTAGGGTCTCACATGCCTGATGGAGGACTCATCCCCTCTTCCCTCCTCTATCCTTTACAGAGGTCACTGGGGCTGCTGAGTAAAAAATCCAGCCCCCTTCCCCTTGGAGAATATTGCCTGGGAGAGGACAGTGTGGGCTCCATGGGAGCCACCTGGAGACTGGGTCACCCTGATCCTGGCAGACAGGCAGCAGATGGAGGGGCTATCTGATCGTTCCTCACTCCTTGCTATCCAGGAGGGATGTTGTGGCATCCCCCAGTGCCTGAGGACTGAGCTGAGATCAGAGATACCTCCCCCATCCCAGCCCAGTGTCCTCTGCCCTCACAGGGCCCCCAGGCTTCAGGAGGTGGGGTCAAGGAGATTGCTGTACTGGGTAAATGGTGGGGAGCCCATTGCCCGTGGGAAAACAGGCATTTGGCCAGGATTGTAATCTTTGGCAGCTGGAGACATCCTGTAGACAGCCCCAGTGGGGCGCCACAGGAAACCTGGCTCTGAACACTGCCCTCTGACCAGCAGTAGGACCATGGCCCCAACGCTCCGAGCCCCTGTGACATCATCTATAAAATGGGCTCATCACCCAGGACCTGCCTGGAGCCTGAGGAGGAACCTAAGGAGGAACCTAAGGAGTGGTTTTATTGTAATCCTCTGGCAAGGGGCCCAGTGAGCTCTGGGATTGCCCCCAGGCAGGTGACACAGCCTGCTGGAGTGGGAGGGGTTACCCAGACAAGGAGAGTAGGAGGCTTGAGTTCTTCTTGCCTCTGTGACTTCCTGGCTTCATGCTATTCTCCCTTCACCACCCTCCTCTGGGCTTTTTCCATCTGTAAAATGAGGCAAACTATGACATGATCAAATTCACAGGGTTGCTGGGAGGCTGGGGCCAGGGAATGAGAGGGCACTTCTGCGAAGTGGGAGCTCCTCATGAGTCCCAGGTGTCTCTGGTGGTCTTTCAAGGGCTCCCCAGCCCACAATGCTAGGAGATTTTAAATTGAGGTGCAGAAGTAAAGAAGAAGTCAGGATGGAGCCTCAGTTTCTCTAGCTGTCAATTAGCAAAAGAACAGATGCTGGATACTTTTATCTTCTTTCAGAATGATGGTGTGTTTCTTTAAAGGTAGTGGTGGGATGGAGCTGGATTGGGAAGGGCCTGTGCCAGCACTGTGACTGGTACATGGCAAGCACTTGGTAACCGCTGGCTGTTGCGATCCTTGCTCAGTACGCCTGATGTGGGTAACTGCATTCAGGATCCCTCCTGGGATTCTTCCAGGCCAGCCTGCTCCCCCCAACCCTCCCTGGAGACAGGAGCATGCAGTCCAGACATCAAGGAGATTGCTGTTTTGTGTCTGAAAACATTTCTCCACTTACCCGTCCGTACCTCCTTCTGGGGTCTGAGGTGAGACTAATTAGGATGACATCACTGTCCACTGTCACATCACCTTGCTTTATTTTTCTTGGGGCATTTGCCACTGTCTAAAATCACCCTATTTGTTTATTTGTGCCTCAGTTTATTATCCACCCCCCCTCACCAAAGGATGTGAGCTCCATAAACGGAAAAGAACAGGACTATGTCCCTCAATTTAGCACTTGGAACAGCGTCTGGCATACAGTAGGTGCTCAGTAAGTGCTCTTATGAGGAATGACCGGATCTGTCCCTTGTTGTAGCCTCTGCTAAATGAAGTCTGGGACGGTGGGTAAAGGAGCCCAGAAGAATTATGAGCTTGCCCAGTCCACCATACTGAGGGTGGGTGTGGGGTGGGGGCTGCGGAGAGCCGCAGAGGCGCCCATGGCAATGGGGTGCAGGGACAGATGTGTGTCTGAGAGAAGGTGGGATTCACCCTGCCCTGAAAGAATGGAGATTAGAGGAAGTGGTGCCCCCACTGAGTGGGCATCACTTGCTGCCATTACCTGCCCACCCAGGGGTCTGAGGTGTGCTGGTGAGTCACCCATTCCCTGTGTGACCTGCACTGTTTCTTGGTTAACCTCTCTGACCTCAGTTTTGCATATAGGAAATGGGTTTCCTAAGAACCGGAAACCTCCTTTCTGCCTGCAGTCACCCATTTCCTGTATGGTAGATGTGGGTCAGAGGCTGTGCTATATGCCAAGGGACAGTCATGGTCAAGGCAGACTCAGCTCCTGAGCTCGGGAGCTTGGAGTTGGGCGTGGGGGATTGAGATGAGCAAAATGACCAAGAGACAGGAAAGCTCCAGTGAGCAGAGAGTCGTGAAAACACTGCCCGTGATAGGGCGGTGCAGGGGTAGTGAGGCCGCTCAGTGTTAATGGGCTGGAACCCACAGGAGCAGAGCGTGGCTGCTCTGTCATGGCTTTGTCAGGCTGTGTCCCAGCTGTACCTGGGGCGGGTAGGTGCTCAGTGGATGTTTTTGAATGAGCAAACAAGGGACGTGTGCCCGGGACAGAGGAGATGACACGTGCAGAGGCCCTGGGGTGGAGTATTCTTGGAGCCTATTCTCCTCACAATTCAGCTGTCTCCCTCGGTGGCTCCTGCAGCTCACCAGGAGCCGGGGACATATGGCCTGCCTGATGTGTCCTGAGTGTCGTCTCTCCAAGACACAGGGGAGAGTGTGCTCAGCTCCCTGCAGATGGTCCTCCATCCTCCCTCTAGCTGGGCCTGACCGTCTTTCAGGCCATGCCCCTGGGGCCAGCCAGAGAGCGTGCAGCAAGCAGAGCACAGGTTGCAGGGCCTGGCGGCCTGGTTTCCAACTCTGGTTTGCGGGACTGGATGAGCACCGTGTGCTATAGGGCTTGCACCAGAAGAAATCTGCTCTGTCCAGTGCTGGAGGCTGCAAGGACATCAAGCCAGGCTCCCTGCCGAGCTACGGGGGTGCTTTCCACGCACACCCAGGCCCTGGTAGGCTTGGGCCTCCCTTGGCATGTGGTATGGCAGCTCCAGCCTCTGCTCCTCCACATGGCCATCTTCCCTTGCATCTTCACATTGTCCTCTTCTGAGACATCTGTCACCTGGGATTGAGGGCCACCCTGCTGCAGAATGACCTCATCTTCACTAATTACATCTGAAACTACCATATTCCCCGCTAAGTTCACATTCTAGGTACGGGGGTATCTTTGGGGAAAACAGTTTGGCCTGTCATAGGTGGGTTACCAGACTTCTGTGCATTAGTTCTCTGATTGATCAAATGGTGATAACGGCAGGGCCCATCTCCTGAGGTAGTGAATGGGGAGACCTAAGCCCTTCGAACAGGACCAGGTGCGCAGAAGCATCTGGTCAGTGCTCTCATTTCCTTGGGGAGGACTTGTTGGGAGCCAGGGCCTGGAGTGGGAGAGCAGGTAGCAGTGACTTGTCCACAAGGTTTGGCCTGAGCAGGGGCCTGGGCCTGAAGGGAGGCCTGCTTTCCTAGGAGGCGGCCTCTTGCCCGGGGTACTGGGGCTCAGAGCCCCACCACCAGCTGGGTGAGAAGGTGGGGCTCTTCGTGTGGCAAGATGTGGGGCAGGCAGCTGAGGGCACTGAGTACAGGGGGCCATTGAAAAGGTGGCAGGGGCCTCTTTGCTGAGGGAGTACCCAATGCACAGCTGCCACAGGGCCCTCCAGAAGAGCTCTGGGCTGAGCAAGTCCCGGTGACTTTCCAGGCTCAGGAGCTCAGAGATTCTGGGTAGAACTTGAGACTAGAAGCCCAGAATGAGCAGGGAGATTGAGACACCAGGAGGGGAAGGAGCCTGCCTGGGTTCACCCAGAGGACTAGGAGCCACCTGGCACCTAGCTGCCCCGTGGCACTCCCCTGGGGGTGCAGACACCACAGGGGAGGACTCCGAGGTGCTGTCCCGCTCTCTGAGGCTCCCCAAAGCCCCCTTTGAGTGAAGCCACATTTGAATAACTTAGACCATGTGGTCACCCAACCCTCCACTAGCCAGGCGCTCCATCTAAGCCTGGCCAGAGCTACTCCCAAAGTCCCCTAAGCACTCAGCCCAGCCTGGAGAACCTCCCAGCCCATCCCTGCAGGGCTTCCTGGGAGGCAGGAGGCTGGAGGCAGGGTCCCACCAGTCCATTTGGCAGGTGAAGAGCCCAGGCCTTGAAGGGAGTGGTGGCGGGAGCAGGACTGACCCTAGCTTCTGGTCTCCTGGGGCCAGGGGAGGCTGCCTTTCCACCCGCTGGGCTGGCCTTGTAGTGACATCCTGGGGAGAGCCCAGGCCAAATGCTCCAGTGCAAGACTGAGCTGAATGTGGGGCCTGGGGTTCCCGAAGGAGGCCCCCTCCCCTATAGGCCAGAACTTAGTGATGGATTAGGTGGCGGATAGCTTGTAGCTTCCCTGAGTGTGGCCTGGCAGAAGCCAGGGAACCCGGGGGGGACATCAGGTCCGACCCCTGCTGCTTTTTCCTCGCCTTCTTGTCTGCGTCTATATTTATCCCCATAATGGCCTGGCTGCCGGCACTCTGCCGTCTTCAGAGCTCAGCAGCCGGAGCCCTGGCTAAGGTGGAGAGCGACTTGTGGGAAGGTGCAGCCCTAGGCTTGTCCAGAGTGCCCGCCTGCTCCTGGAGAGCAGCATGGCTCCTGGAGGGAGCCCAGAAGCCAGGGGCATGCGGGGAGGGTCCCGGGAAGCAGGGGCGACTTGGGGTGGGCCACCTCGTCCCCCCAGGAGGTTGGGGTGGTGAGGCCATGGCTGGGGTTCTCATGTGGCTGGAAGATGAGGGCAGATAAAACCATGACGCCTTTCAGTCCAGGGTCCCAAGTCCCAGAATTCCCAAGTCCAGGAATTTTGTGAATCCCTGTAATTCCAGGGGATTCCAAGATGCCACGGGTCCTTTTCCTTTGACCTTTTTTTTCATTCTTCCTCATGGCCAGCAGCATCTGTCCAGCTCCCAGTCTCTGCCTCTCGGTGTTGGGAACAACAGAGATACAAATAAGCTGTGGTCTGCTCTGTAGGCTCTAGTGAGGGTGGCATTTCCTAAGCTGTGGTTACAATGTGGCAGCGGCTGGCTGGTTGCCCCTCAGGGACCCAGAAAGCAGAGGGCTCAGCAGAGGGGCTCCGGGAAGTGTTGGTTTTCTTCCCTAAACATGGTATTTCTGAATAACAGAAAGCAGAGCAGCCAGCCTGCCTGCACAGCTGGATGGCTGCACCTGGCCAGCACATCTGGGGTTACCAGCGCCTAGGTCCAGCACCGAGGCCTCCCGTCAGTCACTCCACCACCTGTCCTCCTGCGGTCCTCACTTTGAATAGCGTAGATTCCTCTTGTCCACGGTGCGCTTTCCATACGTGAAACCATGCGGGGTGGTGTCCCTCTTCCGTCCACCTCACTCAGCATGACGGGAGGCCACCCACGCCGTCAGGGTGCCCGCGCCGCCTTCAGCTCATGGCTCCCGCGCTGTGTACCATTCAGTAAAAACACCTTTTATGTCTCCCTCCTGGTGGTGGGGAGGGGCGGGGCTCCAGCCGGGGACCCTTAGGGACAGTGCTGCTGTGGATATTGTGGTGCGCACCTTTTGGTGGCCATCTGTGAACATTCCCTTGGGCCTTGTTGGTCATTCTAGGGACTACAGTTACTGAGCTGTGGAAGGCTCTGCCATGCAGCTGTGCTAAGTGGCGGCACCAATTTCCACTCCCTTTGGGAGGCCATGAGGTGGCTCATCCTTGCCAAGGGGCCCATTGTCCACTTTGGAAACCTGTGGCCCTTTCGCATCTGGTTCTACGGAGCTGAGTTTGGGGAGTAAATGAGGGGAGCGAAGAAAGAGGAAGAGCATTCCAGGGAGATGGAACAGCATTTGCCAAGTTAGGAAAGCATGAGAAGTGCGCTGTGTTGTAAACAGAGCCAAAGCCAAGGGCATGAGCGAAGGGTATGTCTTCTGAGAAGGGAGGAAGCTAGGAGAAGGGTATGTCTTCTGAGAAGGGAGGAAGCTAGGAGAAGCTCTTCCTTTTCTCGATTCTTATTTTATTGTACCAGGAATTGAACCCAGGGTTGCTTAACTACTGAGCCACACCCCAGCCCTCTTTTGTATTTTATTTTATTAATTGATTTATTTTAATGTAGTGCTGGGGATGGAACCCAGTACCTCACGCATCCTAGGCAAGCCTTCTACCACTGAGCTACATCCCCAGCCCTCTTTTATATTTCATTTAGAGACAGGGTCTCTCTGAGTTGCTTAGCACCTTGCTAAGTTGCTGAGTCTGGCTTTGAACTCACAATCCTCCTGCCTCAGCCTCCTGAGCCGCTAGGATTACAGGTGTGCACCACCGCGCCCAGCATTTTTCCTCATCTCGAGCCTGTGCCTGCAATGTGTTTAGCATTCTGTGATTTCCACTGGATGGATTAGGAAGACCGAATGACTTGTCTAGAGTCACGCTAGTCCCAGTGTGGATTCTTCCGTGGTCAGAAGTGGTATTGGCCTGGGAGCCAGAGTGAACCCCTCTCCCATCAGAATTCGATTTCCTCATCTGGAGACGGGATGGAGACCGTGCCTCGCTCGAGGATGCTGGGAAGGTACAGAAGTGAGAGTTGTAACTGCTCAACAAGGACCTGGGTCAGGCCTTATTATGACTCCTTTTATTATGGTCGTTTCTCCATCAGCGTGGCCACACCCACCTTCCCTCTCTTCCAGCCTCTCTAGCTCCCACACCCAGGAAGGATAACCCAGAATCCCACCCCAGCACCTTACTTTTGTACCTCTGAGAGAGAAAGGTTGCTATGATGGCTGATTTTACATGTTGGACTTAGCTGGGTTACAGTGACCAATTGTTTGATTGAATACCAGTCTAAATGTTGCTGTGAAGGTATTTTTAAGATGCGATTAACATTTAAATCAGGAGACTTGAGTAAAGCGGATTATCCTCCATAATGTGTGGGCCTCATCCAACCAACTGAAGGCCTTCAGCACAGAGACCAAGATTGCTCAAAGAAGGCACAGGGTCTGGAGTCTGCAGCACCCAAACACCCTGCCTGTCTTTCTGGCCTTCCGCCCTGCCCTGCCGATTCCTGACTTCCTGGCCCCACAATCACATGAGTTAATTCCTTAAAATAAGTCTCTCTGCACATACAGATATGCTGTTGGCTTGGCTTCCCTGGAGAACCCTGACTAATCAGTTGCCATTTGCCTTCCTGAGTCTTCTCATCTGGGAAATGGGGCCAGGAAGGCAGTTCAGACCCGGATGCACTCGAGACCCTTCCCAAACCCTTGCAAGCTCTGTGGACCCAGCAGCCATGGGGGCTGGTGGGGACCAGGTGCCTGGTTAGTGCAGGGTTCTGGTTAGCAGAGCATCACCAGCAAGCACTGGGTGGGCAGGGCTTGTATGGGGGCCAAAAATAGCATCTGCTCAGTAAAGCCAAGGAGAGCCACCCATGGGGTGTGGTCAGCCGGAAGCTGCCGGACTGCAGCCTTAGGTCCAGGGCCTTCTTGCTCCCAGTGTGGTCCCAGGTGGCAGGCTCAGCTCACCTGGAAGCTTGTTAGAACCCCCCACCTGCCCGCCCAACCCGTGATTTGTGCATGCTTAGCTCACATCAGAGTCACCTGGAGGGCTTGTTCCAGCACACGCTAGGCTGCCTCCAGAGCTTGTGGTGGAGCAGGTCTCCGCGGTGCCCAGGCTGCTGCGCTCCTGACCCGCTCCCACAAGACACCATGGCCCCCTGTCTGGGAACCACTCTGGAGCCGCTTCAGCAGCTCTGCTGTCAGAGGTGAGCGCCACCCTCTCCACCAGCAGTATCTTCTGGAGGCTCTGAGAGTCCGAGAAGCTGCAGCACTCAAGAGTGAGTGGCCACCTTGGAAGGCCTGTAGATGACCATGTCCCCGTCTATTGTTCACTCCTGGCCCCAGGCACCAGCTTGGCCACCCCTGGCTCTGTCCGCCCATGGAGGAGGGGAGCCTGGAGCGTGTTTCTCAACTAGCTGTAGCCCCTTGCCCGCTTTGTGTGAACCGCCCATCCCTGGGGTTTTGGGTCTGCTCCCTCCCCTCACAAGAATGTCCCTAGTGTGTTCCAAGTGCTTTTATCACAGTCCTCAGGACACCCTAGGAAGCAAGTGTATTGTCCTCGTTTTTTAAAAAGGGTGAAACAGAGAGGTCAAGTAACTTGCCTGAGATCACACATCAGGTAATGGCAGAGCCAGAGATTCAAATCCCAGTGTCTGAGTCCAGAGTCTGCTGTTAACCGCTGTGTGGTACTGACTGGATGATGAAGCCCTGTCTTTGTTACAGCCACCAGCAAGACTGTAGAGCTTTGCTTCCCATAGTTGACACTGAGAATGGGATCTTTTTCACTTTACGAATACTAAGTTGAACGTACTTGTTCTGATGACGCCTGATGTCTCTTACTAGAAGTTCTGGTGGCATTCCCATAGTCACCTAGCCCCAATACCCGCTGGCTAAGACTCTCAGGAGTGGAGCTGCTGCTCCCTGGCCACCTTGACCTGCTGCTCATCTTCTAGCTGCTCTCCTCCCCATTTGAGCCTCCAGGTCTCCCTCTCAGCCATCCACCCCCTGTGCCTACCACTCTTGCTGTCTGCCCATCACTGCCCACCTCTAAGTTGGGGTTCCACCCAGACAGCTCAGCAGCTCCTCCCCTTTTGACTGCAGCCTGGTCCTGGGTCCTAAGTCACTGGGGCAGGACTGGTGAGGAGGATGGAGGGATGGCAGCCTTGGCTTTGGGCCGCCGTTTCCCACTGTGATGTAGAACCTGAGCCCCTCTCTAGCTGACCTCTCAGAGCTGTTGTCCAGGGTCTGAGCAGCAGCTCTGTGGTCTCGGGTGTGCAGGGAAGGCGACTGCAGATGCAGGAGACTTCCCGCCAGTTCCCAGCCCCCTCCTGTCTCAACCTGTTGGTGGAGCACCCGTCTATGCGGAAGCCACAGAAACAGTGCTGGTGCCTCCCTCGGGGACTTGTGCTCTAGGGGGCCAGATAACAGCCAGACATGGGGACAAACCCGTGAAGTGCTCCTACAATGCAGCGTCAGTAAAGGAGACAGCACGGAGCTGAGACAGGTTACATGGGCTCCAGTGATCAGGGAAGTTGTCTGAGGATGTGACATTAAGCTGCCCTTTTTTTTTGGTACTGGAGGGCACATGCCTGTAATCTCAGCATCTCAGGAGGCTGAGGCAGGAGGATCATGAGTTCAAAGCCAGCCTCAGCAATTTAGCGAGGCCTTAAGCTGACTTCTGTGACCTTTCGTTTCTGGCACTGGGCACAGCATGTACAAAGGCCCTGAGGCAGGGAAAGGCTAGCACATGGGAGCAGAGAGGAGGTCAGTGCAGGTGGGACAGGGAACCAGGGAAGGGGGCCTGAGGTAGGGTTGGGTCAGATCAGGCAGGACTTTTTCTGCCTGGAGAGGAT
The DNA here is from genome assembly GCA_004024805.1 of Geosciurus inauris. Lineage (NCBI taxonomy): Eukaryota > Metazoa > Chordata > Mammalia > Rodentia > Sciuridae > Geosciurus > Geosciurus inauris. Next base: position 50,767 of record PVHX01010852.1, on the reverse strand, counting down.
TGGTTTGGTTTGGTTTTTCGGTGCTGGGGATGAAACCCAGGGGACACTTGACCTCTGAGCTACATCCTCAGCCCTTTTAACTTTTTCATTTTGAGACAAGATCTTGTTAAGTTGCTGGGGATCTCTCTCTTGCTGAGTTGCTACAGCTGGCTTCAAACTTGTCATTTTTCGAAGTTGCTGAGATTACAGCCACGAGTCAGTGCGCCCGGCCAGGATTGGGCATTTGAGTGACCTGGAAGGGGAAGGCATTGGAAGATTTTCAGGCAGAGCTATGGTAGCTTTTTTTTTTTTTTTTTTTTGGTACTGGGGATTGAACTCAAGGGCACTTGACTACTGAGCCACATTCCCAGCCCTATTTTGTGTTTTATGTAGAGACAGGGTCTCACTGAGTTGCTTAGCGCCTCGCCATTGCTGAGGCTGGCTTTGAACTCGCGATTCTCCTGTCTCAGCCTCCCTAAGTGCTGGGATTATAGGCTTGAGCCACCGCGCCCGGCTGCTATGGTAGCTTTTGATCTGTACGTTTAAAGACTCCCTCTGGCTCTGGCATGGCTGGGGCATGGCCTGGCATGAGATGATGGGGCCCAGCCAGGCTGAGGCAGGGGAAGTGGAGAGGTGAGGGTGGGAGCTGGAGGCTGCTTGGAGGGGACCTCAGCTGCTCTGGTGAGACAGGAGAGGTGAGTTACTAGATTTCTGGCTAAAACCATGATGTTCTAGACCTGGGGCTCAGCACCGGAGCTGCCAGATCCTGCTCTTTTGCTTCAGGACGGGAAGCCCGGTTGCTGGGACAGTGGACCTTGGAGTGCTGACCTCCCAGTGCCCATTCACTGCCATTGTCCCCAGGTGCTCAGAGGATGCTCATTGGCTGAATGAGTGAGCCTGTGCCTGGAATGACCAGGCCCTGCCCTGGCCTTGTCTCAGCAAACCCATCTCCAAAAGGGACCCGTGGCTTCGTATCCCCACCCTCTAGGCTGCTTCCCAGGGGGTCTCATCTCACAGAAGGCCTGTGCCCATCTGTGCCAGGAGTCGGGACCATTCCCTAGCAAGCCCTGGCTCCCGTGCCCCCTTCTCCTGCCTGAAAACCTCAAATTACCTGAGGGGCGGTGCTGCCTGGGAGGCTTCCTCTCACCCAGATGCGCATGGCAGACCAAACCCGCCTTTAATGACACCTTGCCCGCCTCCCGCTGGGGTAGGAGGGGAGGGGGCCCAGCCCAGCCTAAGCTGTGGTTTCTTTTTCCATTGCGTCAGGCCTCAGGGTCCGGCCAGCCTGCCCGCTGCTGGGCTGGCACACAGGGCCACTCTGCCCCTCGCCTCCCCCAGCTTTGGCCATCATGTGTTCCCCGTTTCGGGGATCCAGAAGCTTCCTGCCAGAGGGTGAGTTACAGATAAGGGACCTGCCCTGGGTGGAGGAGCCCTCTCCCCACCCATTGGTCATCTCCCGCTCTCTCCAGTTGGCCTGTGAGCTGATCCTGGCGGAGTCAGTGGGCTAGGACCCCCCTGTGACCTGGCCCTTTTGACCATGCCCAGAGCTGGGCTAGAGGAGGGAGGCTGGGGGGCCAGTGTCGTAACCTAGACAAGACAAGGGGCATGGACGGGCAGGGGGCCGCCACCAGGGCTGGAAGGAGTGGCCTAGAGAGTTCACACGAGCTGATGCCTTCGCATGTTTTAGCCTGGCGCTTGGGCGTCTGTGTGAGCAGACGCACGTCTGTCTGGATAAGGAAGTGTGTGGGGCTGGCGTATGCGCCTGACCCTACTCCTGCCCGGCAGCAGGGGCTGGTGGAGAGGAGGTGGGAGCGCCCGAGTCACCCATTGGTGATGGCGGGGATGCAGAGGTGGGGACCATATGCACCTGCAGGAGCTGGTGGCCCTGGTCGCTCTGGGGCCTGGGTACTTGTTCAAATTGGGGAGTGTCCTTGGCTTCCCCAGCACCGTAGTCCTGGTCACCATGCTGCCCCTTTGCTTCAGGCTCCACTGGCCTGAAAGATTCACTGAATGTCCCCCTAATGCCCAGCTGTCCCCCACCCTGGTGGGAAGACTGAGCATGAGCCCTGCAGTCCGGAGGCCTGGTTCACACACTGCCTCTGCTGTTTCTGCCCATAGGACCTTGGCAGTTTCTTCCTCTCTCTGAGCCTCAGTTTCCTCATCTGTTACATGGCGGTCATCCTGCCCCACCCCCACCCCCAGGGCGGGTTTGAGCATAAACAGCCACCTTCAGCCACACAGCAAGGCGTCCAGTTTGGACATCCCTGTCTTCCCACTTGCCTGGCTGAGGATCTGCCCCCAGCTGCACATGGCGGAGTGAGCTCCGTTGGCCCCTCCAGTGGAAACTGATTTCTACACGACAAGAATAAATCGTGCAGGCAAATTACAGTGCTGTCCTGATGCTCTGGGCTCGTGTGATTGTAATGTGGTTCTGGGGACAGACAGAGGGAGGGGGCCGAGGACTGGCTTCTCACTGTCCAGATCCCCTCCCTGCCTGGCATGCCCTGGGGACACGTCTCTGGAGGGAAGAGGAGGCCTGGCCTCCTTCAGAGCAGGGCCTACAGCTGCCTAGCAAGAGGCTGGTGCCCAGGGAGTGGGCTGCAGCAAGGGCAGAGAGGGAGGAGTGATCCAGCACGGTGGCCGTGACGTGGTCCTTCCTGCGGGGATGACAGCAGCCGCTTCTCCTTAGCTTGACAGCCGGCCTGCTCCCCAGGCCACAGTAGACTTTTAAATAGACCAATCAGATCGTGTCACTTCTCTACCTCCAAGACTTCCTCGTCACTCTTGGACTGACACCTCGCTCCCCAGAGGACCTGGCTGCTGTCCTGGACCTTTACTATGTCCTAGCCAGGCTGGATCAGGGCTCTCCAGGAGTCCAACAGGACAGTATTCTTCCTGCAGGATCTTCAGCTCTGGCACAGGTCTTGGTACTTAAGTAGTTGCTCAGTAAACCCTCTGGAAGGAATGAATGAGCTTCAATTTCTACTTCTGGAAAATGGGACAATGTTACCACTCGCCCCTTGAGATTAAATGAAGAAGGGAGACATTGAAAGTGATGTTGTCCATGTTCCCAAGCACAGGGACAGGACCTCATGTTCCCACCACCTTCCTCTTCTCCTTCCTCTGGGGAAGTGCAGGGTCGTTTACCCACTCAACCATGAGGAGATGAGCCATTAGTTGAGGAGCTGGCTGCTGGGTGAGTGGGGACTGGACTTGTCCACCTGGATGGTGGGCCTTTGTTAAGCAGGCATCTTCCTGGCAGTTGAGAGTTAAAATCTGACCACAGGAGTCTCAACGGATGTGCCGTCATATAACATGGGCAGAAAGGAAACTGAGGCACCAAGAGCCAGGGGGCTTTCTACAGGGCTGTGACAGGGACCCAGAGCTCACCTCTACCAGTTCCTCCACTGCTGCTCCAAGTGGACACCTTGTCCCTGGGAAAATGGGACTGTAGAACGTAAGCAGTGTCATAGGCCAGCCTCGACAGGAGAGGGGCCCATGGGCCTTGGCACAGGTTTGGGGAAGCATGGAAGGAGTGAGGGGTTTCTCTGTTAACCATTGAGACCTGCTTGGGCAGGATCTGAGGAGGGTGGAGCTTGGTCCATCTGCTCCTTCATGGACTTGCCCTTTGTTTAGTCCACAAACTGCTCTGAATGCTTTCTGTACCCCAGCCACTGTGCCTGGGCTGGAGATACAGGATGAGCATAAGAAACAACAAACAAGGTCACCTTTTGAATAAGTACTGGAAGTGGGCTTCATAGTGGCCAAAGCAACGAGGGAAACCTGAGTAGGTGTACGTGGCCCTGGAGCTGCAAGATGCTGCATGTTCCTTGCTCAGGAGAAGCCCAGGTTTCCCTGGCACGGTGAATGTTGGGGCTGCTCATGTCACCGAGGTCCACTGCTGATCTGACATGAGCAACACATAGGAGCCTGTGGTCCCTCACAGGTAAAGACTGGCCAAAACAGCAACTTCAAAGACAAACGAGACCCCCCTCCAGAGGATCCTCTCGTGCATTTCTGCGCATCTTCTTTTTTTTTTTTTTGGTATCAGGGATTGAACTCAGGGGCCCTCGACCACTGAGCCACATCCCCAGCCCTATTTTGTGTTTTATGTAGAGACAGGGTCTCACTGAGTTGCTTAGTGCCTCATGGTTGCTGAGGCTAGCTTTGAACTCGCGATCCTCCTGTCTCAGCCTCCCAAAGTGCTGGGATTATATGTGTGCGCCACTGCAACTGGCTTCATTCTCCTTTCCTCAAGCCTGTGGCCAGGTTTCTCCCCCACGTGTCCTCTCTCTCCCCACTCCCTGCAGGCCAGGTGATGGTGACCCTTCTGGAGGGGCAGCATAGCAGGGTCTGTCCTCGCCTACTGACCCTCACTCCTCTTCCCCTAGACTGCCAGGAGCTGCTGGTGCCACCGCCAACCCCCATGGCCTACATGCCCGGTGGGGGAGCCCCAGCGGCAGGGCCCGCGCCCCTGGGCTCCCAGCACTGTGTGTGCAGGGTAGAGCTGTCCGTGAGCGGCCAGAACCTGCTGGACCGGGATGTCACCTCCAAGTCTGACCCCTTCTGTGTCCTCTTTACGGAGAACAACGGCAGGTGGATGGAGGTGAGGCCCCTGAACTGCATTGGCGATGGGCAAGGCAGGCCTGGGTGCTGGGGAGGGGCCTCCCACTGGACACTGGAACCCGGACCCCGGACCCCGGACCCCAGAACCCAGGTCAGGCCTGGAGTTGGGGGAGTGTGGGCGGCAAAGGGAGGTTACATGGAAAACTGCTCCTCTTCACCCAAGTTGTATTTTAAATATATTTAAAATACTGAACTAATTATATTGCCTAAATTATTATAATCCATACATGTATAATTATAATTTTATATTTTAATATTTTATATTGTAATACTTTAAATGATTGTAACTTACAGTTAGAACTTTCATAGTTTTACAAAATGCTCCCTTCCACTTTTAAATTACCCTGCCCTTGTCTCTAAATGAGCCCACAGTCAGTGAGAAGCTGAGACATGGGTGCTCAGGCTTTGGACCCTAGAGTTGTTTCCAACCTCAGCAATGCTGTTCCCTGCTGTGTGGCCTCAGACAAGGGGCTTTCCCTTTCTGAGCCTGTCTCCTCTGGAATGAGGAGGAACTGGGAACCTGGCTGGTGTCCTAGGCCAGGACTGGTGTGAGCTGAAGCCTGTGGCCTGAGTCCTGGGGAGGGGAACAGCCCTAGGCTGTCTGTGGAGAGGCGTCAGCGCTCACTCTCAGGTGTTGAAACTCGCTTTGTTTCCTCATCCTAAACGGAACTATATTCTCAGTAGCCAGTTTTGAAAGTTAATGGAAACCTAAAGGCCATCAGAATGGTTGGGAACCCACCTGTCAGATTTCCAGCCTTCCAGATAGTTTTTATATGCATGTTTATTTTTCAAACTACATATTGATCTTTTTTTGTTGTTTTTTCTTGGTACCTGGGATTGAACCCAGGGGCATTTTATCACTGAGCTACATCCTCAGACCTTTTCTTTATTTTGAGACAGAGTCTTGCTCAGTTGCTTAAGGTCTCCTTAAGTTGCAGAGGCTAGCCGCAAACTTGCAATGCTGCTGCCTCAGCCTCCTTTTTAAGTAAATATTTCGCTGGGACATGGTGGGCCACTAAGCGAACATACTGTGGTTTCCAAAGGCTTCCCCTAAGTGTTGGCTGCTTCTTGTGATTTAAAAAAAAAAAAAAAAATAGTGCTTGGGTTGTTGACCTCTGTTGTTTGCAGAGGGGAAACGGGACGTGGAGGGTGGGGAGTATTCTGTGTCACCCAGTCCGTTGGTATTGTAGCAAGAAGTGTGACATGGGGTCATCCCAGAACTCCAGGGGTGCCCCTGGCATGCGGCAGGTATGTACGGGGCCCCAGTCCTCTGTGCTGGGGCTCTGAACCCTACATGTCCCCCACCTCGTAGCATTCCCAGTGACCTCCGTTCCCTCCAGTCGGGCCACCCAGGCTCAAAATAGCCCAAGGCCAAGACCTCTTGTGTGGCTGTGGCTCGAGCCTTAGAAACAGACTGGGTGGGAGGAAAATCAACACAGCCCGGGCCCCAAAATAGACGTCACCCAGACTCCGTGGTTTGGGGCCTCAGCGTTCAGAGGCCAGGAGATGGATTCCTGTCCCAGAGTCACCACTGCCCACAATGGACCACACAGTCCTCACCCAGGCTTTAGTGTCCAGCAGGGGCGCTGGCTGCAGGACTCTGTACCAGAAATGCTTTTCTGAGCCCAACATGGTGGCGCCCACCTGTATCCCAGGGACTCTGGAGACTGAGGAGGAGACTCCTAAGTGTGAGGCCAGCCTAGGCCATTTAGTGAGACACTGTCTCAAAGTAAAAAGAGTGGCCCTGGATTCAGTGTCCATATGGGGGCAGGGGATGCAAACATCTCCCCCCAATGTGGACTCTGTGACCCCACATCTCCCCAACCCCCCCCCCCTTCTTTCTCTTTTCTTTCAACTGCCATGTAAAATGTGGTTTTTAGGCTTCTTCCAAGGTAAAAAGTTTAAAAACTACAGAGAATCAAGTCCCTTTATTTTACACAAGTGGAAACAGGCCCAGATGTGGAGGGGGACTTGCCCTCTGTCACTTACTCGGGCAGGGCCAGGGCTCAAGCTCTTACCCTGGTACCTGGGAATGGAGCCAGGGCTGAAGGTTAAGAGTTTGGGTAGTAGAGTCAGATCTAGGTTTTGAATCTTGGCCCTGCCTTGGGTAAGTTCAACCTTGGGTAAGCCACTTCACCTCTCTGTGCGCCTGTGTCGTCCTCTATGAGCTGGGGTAGTGACCGCGTCAGCCTGACACTGAGTCAGTGCTCAGCGAGTTGGCAGAATGCTTTCTGGCAGCCCAAAAGGGGCGAACCAGCCGCCCTGACTGACTCCCACCACCCTACCCCTCTGCAGTACGACAGGACAGAAACGGCGGTCAACAACCTCAACCCCGCGTTCTCCAAGAAGTTTGTCCTTGACTACCACTTTGAGGAGGTGCAGAAGCTCAAGTTTGCCCTGTTTGACCAGGACAGGTCCAGCATGCAGCTCGAGGAGCATGACTTCCTGGGCCAGTTCTCCTGCAGCCTGGGCACGGTGAGCTGGGCCCCTCCGGGGGACAGGCACAGGGCGGCCTCCAAGACACCACTGGCTCCCAAGGATGGGGTACCCCCTTGGGAAATCTCTCCTGGCCGCCTCCCCAAGTGTAAGAGCAGACCACCCAGGGAGCCGGCAGGTGCCACGGTGGGTAGAGTATGCGGGCTTCCTGATACCAGGCAGACGAGCTCCCATGTGAAGAGACAGCAAGACAGTGCCACCAACTGCTGCCACACTGTGGGTCCCACGTGGTCAGAGCATCCTGGGGCTGGAGGTCCTCAGCTGTAGCCTTGACTGCCTCATCTGAAGCATCTGACGGGCAACCGGAACCCCCGTGAGAGCAGTCCCGCATGAGCTGTGTGACCCCGGGCACTCATTTCCCTCTCTGGACCCCATTTCCCATCCGTCTCAGGCCGTGGTCAGTTGCTGAGGCTGGAGAGGCCATGTGCCCTTGGCACGCTCCCATGTGCTCCTGGACTTCAGTGTCCACAAAGTCTCACTATGGATCGGGGCTACTGTGCTGCCCAGCTGCCAGATGGTGAGAAGAGTTCCTCCCGGAGAGTAAAATGCCCGGGGCCCTCCAGGGGTTGATGTTCACTAAAACAACAACAGCTGGACAGGGCGTGATGTCCCTTTTTGTGTAAGAAGCAGGATGCAGTGAGGGTCCGGCCAGGTGTCCACACTCAAAAGAGTAACTTGAGAGCCAGCTTAAGGACAGGCAGGGAACCACTGGGGCCAGCAGAGCGGCTCAGGACTGGGCCCTAGTGGGCCCGACCACCTCTGGCCCTCAGGGGAGACAGCACCAGGCACTGCCAGGCCCGGGAGGGAGCCTCAGGACAGGGCAGTGACGAAGTCCTCCCGCTAGGCAAGCCCAGCCCTGGCCTCAGCCCTCCCACTGCCCTCCCAACCTCCTGCCAGTGGCCCCATTGGCTGAACTACCAAAACTAAAGGATAGTGGAGCCAGGTGACACAGTCCAAGGAGCCCAGAGCAGGTGTAGATGGTGGAGAGTGGAACTGGGAGGGGACAGGAGCAGCTCATATCGGTGTGTCCTCAGACCTGCACAAAGACCCAGCCGTTACCCAAGAAACCAGGGTAAAAGCCCCTGAAGCAGGTGGGGACAGGGAGGGAACTTGCTGTATGTTTCCCTTTACCTTTCTATATTTTTGGACCCTGCACCTGTATTAGCTACTGAAACAATGGAAATATATACAAAGAATGGGCAGCCCCATTCAGAGCTTGTAGAGAGGAGGGTCTCCCAGGGCCTGCGGAGAGACGCCCCCTGCAGGGGTCTCTGGAACAGGAGCCCTCAGAACCTTTCCCTGGGCCAAGCCAGGTGAGTGGGGCCAGACTGCAGGCACTCCACCTCCAGCCACAGGACCTCTGGCCAGTGTGTAGGTGCCCTGCCTGCCCTGACTGGCCAGCAATGTGGCTGTCAGATCCCCCTCTGCCCCCGCCGTGGTCAGACTCTGCAGGTGAAGCTTGGCAGCCCCGGCAGGAGGCAGCCAGCAGAATGGCATCTGTGGAGGATTTGTCCGTGTGGCCCATGGCCCTGAACGCCTCTGTCTCTCCCACTGCAGATAGTCTCCAGCAAGAAGATCACTCGGCCTCTGCTGCTGATGAATGACAAGCCCGCGGGGAAAGGCCTGATCACGGTACCCCCTCCCCCACCGCCCCCGCTGCTGCCCTCCCCCATCAATGGGCCGCTTCTCTGGCAGATAATCACCAGCTTTGTTTGGAGTAAAAAGGCCCAACTTACAACTTAGCAACAGGTTTCTTAGCAACGGGCACCAGGCTGCCACAAATGATGCGCTGGGCCGCTGTCAGAAGGCCCCCCGAGGCGGCTCCCGGGGCGGGGCCTCGTACGCCTCCCTGGAGGCCCTCAGCTCCCTCCCAGCACCTCCCCCCCCACCACTGGTCCCTGCCCGCCCACCCTCCATGGCCTGGCACGGTGCTCTGCTCCGGGCTGCCTGGCGCTGCGATGCAATGCGCAGCGTTTTCAGCAATGCGCGCGGTTCCCCTGCAGTGCCATGCAATGCGGAAGGACACCTGCCGTGCGCAATCCGTTCTTAGGGACCGGCTCCTGGGCCGTCACACAGTCCCAGAAGGCAGGGCAACCCCGATTAACAGATGAGGGAAAAGAGACCCAGAGAGGAAGTTCCCAGGGGCAGCCCGACTAGCCAGGTTGTCAGTGTGCTGTGTGGTGCCGGGCGCTGGAGGGAGGAGCTGTTGGAGCCCGTGCCTCTGGCCCTGCCACCACCTCCTTCAAAGCTGTGCAGCCCACCCTAGCGACTCTGCGCCTTTACTTGAACGCCCGACAGGCTGAATCGACAGCACACTGGGCGCCCCACAGACCCTCACCGCTCTCCTCCTGCCGCCTGGAGCGTCTGCTCAGCTCCCCAGATCTCTGTGCTCACATCCCTCCATCCCGGGCTTCCACGCACCAGCCTCCTGCCCCGGCTGGTCCCGCCTTGGCTGGGCTGGAGTCCCAGGACCATGGCAGGTGGTTGGGAAGGTGTGGAGGACAGGTGACCGTCAGAGCTGATGAGAGCAGAGGGAACTCTGGTGGCTCTCTTCCCTCCCCGGGCCTCGGTTTCCCTGGTAGCACAGTGAGGTTGCTGTCGTTGCTGACCATTAGTGTTCTGAGCTCCTCGGGCTGCAGAGGGGCGGTGTCCTCCTGCAGAGGTCTGTGTGCTGCTCCCTGGCCCAGAACCTCTCCCTCAGCTCAAGACCAGCCTGTGTCTAGTCCCTGCTTCACCTTCCCCCGCACCCCATGTCCCCTCTCCTGAGTCACATGGAGTCACTTTCTGATTCCTCATTTCCAGATGATGGAAACTAGTTTGGGGAAGACAAGAAACTTGTCCAAGGTTGCCTGGCCCCACCCCTCCCATTCCATCCCCCTCCTGGCCCTGGTGAATTCAGTGTTGGGCACTCTGTGTGGGTGGGGGGAGTGGAAGGAGCAGACCCTCCCCTCATGGCCCCCTGACTTTGCAGATCGCTGCCCAGGAGTTGTCAGACAACCGGGTCATCACGCTAAGCCTGGCGGGCAGGAAGCTGGACAAGAAGGTGAGGCAGGCAGAAGGGTTTCCATGAGGAGCAGTGCCCTTGCTCCAGCCCAGTCGTGTGGCCTCACCCTCTCTGGCCATCACCTTCACTGTCCCCTGGGACAGGCCTTGCATAGGCCCCCAGTGGCCACTCCAGATCAGGACTGCCTCATCTCTGAGAGGGCACTTCCTGTCATATAGAGGCATTCAAAACACGGCGAGATCCCACTTGCTCAGCACCCCGTCTCACAGGGTCCTCACAGTACCCCATGGGACCCTCCTTCCTGCGCCCCAGTGCCCTGACTCTGAGCCCAACTCTTCCTCCTGCCTGCTCCTCCACTCTGCTCCAACCAAACCAGCCTCCTTGCTGTCCCCAGACGGCAGTGCTGGGGATCACACCCAAGGCCTCACTCGTGCTAGGCACTCCCAGCCCACTGTCCCCAGATTAAACCGGGCACACTCCTGTCCTGGGACTTTTTTTTTTTTTTGTACTAGGGATTGCATCCAGGAGGGCTGAACCACTGAGCCACATCCCTAGCCATTGTTATTTTTTTTATTTTGAGACAGTCTCACTAAGTTGCTGAGGCTAGCTTTGAGCTTGCAATCCTCCTGCCTCGGCCTTCTGAGCCAGGATTACAGGCATGAGCCTCGTGCCCTGCTGCCTCAGGACCTTTGCACTTGCTGTTTCCTCTGCCTGGGATGGTCTTCCTTGAACACCCTCATGGCTCCTTTCTTACATCAAACTTGTGCTTCCCCAGCACCTCTTTTAGGTTGGATAGTTCTAGGTTTTCAGATGCTCATTAAAATAAATGTCACTGGAGCGGGTGCCCTCCTGCAGACCCACCCTGCTGAAGATGCTGTTGCTTTTATTGCTGGGTAGCCTCCAGCCGAAACTTGCAGAGGCTGAGGGGAGAGGGGACAGGCAGGCTGTGTCCTCAGCCCCCCTTGAGTCTGGGAGGGTCGTACCCCCTCACCCACGTCCTCCTGCTCCGCCAGGACCTCTTTGGGAAGTCGGACCCGTTTCTGGAGTTGTACAAGCCAGGAGACGATGGCAAGTGGATGCTGGTCCACAGGACGGAGGTGGGTGCCGCAGTGGGCCCAGGGTAGGGCTGTGCCATCCCAGCCGTGTGGATGGCACCTGGGAGACCCTCCAGATGCTCACCTCCTTCCCTGGAAGTGTGGCTGTGGGTGTCCCCATCCTGACTGGCTGTCCTCACTGGCCAACTGGACCCCAGAGCGGTTCCTTCCCACAGGTGATCAAGTACACACTGGACCCTGTGTGGAAGCCATTCACTGTGCCACTGGTGTCCCTGTGTGATGGGGACATGGAGAAGCCCATTCAGGTGAGGGGGCCCTGGGGCCCTGCTCCCCACCCTCTCAGCTTGGGCCTCCCAGTCTACCTGGGGATCCCGGGACCCCTGTCAGAGCGCTTGCTTCCTAAAATGAAGAGACCCCCATCTTGGGGTAGGGAGGACAGGAGCCTGGAGCCCTAAGTCCTTGTCCCCGGTTTGCCTGGTCCTCTGAGGACCTGTGCGGGGTCCCCACCTCCAGGAGCCCCTGCTCTAAAACTGCCCCACTAGGAGGCTCTAAAACAGCCTCTAGGAGGCTGCGGAGCTGCGAGCTGGGATTACAGAGGTAGAAACATCTCAGAACCATGAATGACAGCAAATGTGGTCACCTGGTGAGGGCAGTGGTCACCTGTCACTCTAAAAGTCCTTAGGGGTGGGGGCCGTGAGCAGGTGGGACAGGCGACCGCTAGGCCAGGTGGGGATCCCTAGATGGGCTTCCAGGAGACGGGGGTTCTAGTCCTGCAGTGAGACTTGGGCCGCATGCTTTCCTCTCAGGGACTCCTTACCCAGCGGCAGCACGAGCACTGATTCCTGCCCTCCTCCTCAAGTGTCACGAAGCTAAATTAGGGAGCATGTAAAGTGGTCTCTGTGCTCCTCTCAGGCTGGAGAGGGCCCCAGGCCGTGGCCCCTGTTCCCCGGTGGACACACTTTCTCCTTTGCCCAGCAGTCACAGTGGCTTCCTCCAGGAAGCGCTCCAGGAGTTCCCGCAGCCAGTGGGCAGAGTCTGGGGGGAGGGACCACCCACAGAAGACCCAGGTGTTGCTTGGGAGGTGAAAGGGACTGGAGAGCACGCCCTGGGGACAGCTCTAGGGTGACTGTGTGGCCCCACCCAGGTCATGTGCTATGACTACGACAATGATGGGGGCCACGACTTCATCGGGGAGTTCCAGACTTCAGTGTCCCAGATGTGCGCGGCTCACGATGGCGTCCCGGTGAGATGGCTGCAGGTGCAGGACCCCAAGGCTCAGCAGGGGCCGGGGAGGGGCTCGGGCATCCCGGGGGCTCATCCTCCCCACCTTTTCCAGCTGCGTGACCTTGAGCGAGACTTGCAGTCTTCCTGAGCCTCGGTTTCTCTGTCCATGGACAGAGGGTTGGGGCAGGGGTGAAACGAGAGCCCTCAGCCCAGTGAGCACTGAGGCCCTCTGTGCACGTGACAGGACGGGTCCTCTCGCCCTCCTGCCACTCCCCGAGGAGGCAGCTGCCCCTCTGTGAAGACTGCAGGGGGTTCTGGGGCCGTGGGGAATCCGACCCCGAGAAGCCCTGCTGACCTCTCCTCTGGTGCAGCTGGAGCTGGAGTGCATCAACCCCAAGAAGCAGAGGAAGAAGAAGGGCTACAAAAACTCAGGGGTCATTATCCTGCGTTCCTGCAAGGTGAGCCCGTGGGGTGGGCGGGAGAGAGCCAGCCAGGGCGGCCAGCACAGAGGACACCACTCCAGCAGGGATAGCCGGCTCGGGGTCTGCTGCCTGCGAGGCCTGGCAGCAGATCCCCACTGGGTCACATCCTGTCTCCGTGACCTAAACCGACTCTGTCTCCTCATCTGTAGCATGGGCATGTTGACAAGGTGGAGCAAGTGGAGGACTCCTCTCCTGTCACCTTCCTGTGTGGAGGCCAAGGCGGGCCTGAGGGCTCTTCCTAGCTGAGGGGCTGCAGGGAGTCCCCACAGTCCCCATCAGGAACTCACTCAGTGCACGTTGGGCGTTTAAGGGCAGGGGACGTGGAACAAGGCATGCTGTCCCCCGGTGTCTCGGGCCACTGAGGCCAAAAAGACAGATGCTCACAACAACAGTGTTCTGGGACATCTGGTGGCCATGGGGCAGGACATCAAGGAGGGCAGCCTGGGGCCCAGGGAGAGCCGGACTCGGGGCCTGAAAGTGAAGGAGAGTCTGGGCTGCTGTCTATCAGCATGGATCCCAGGCCCTCGGCCTCAGGTTCCTCATCCGGAGCGCCAGCTCCTGATGACCCTTCAGTGATAACCACAGCGGAAAAGTACCTTGTCCCTGAAACTTCCATGGGCCACATCCTCTTTTCCCGATTGTTGGTGCCTACTTTACTCCTGTCTCCCCGTAGGCCTTTATCCCCCTCCCCCTACTTTAAAATTCACTGAAATACATTTGTTTTGAAGAGACCCTTGTAACTCCACCAAAACTGAAAGGCCAGTACTTGCCCCAAGGAGGGGAAGGTTATCAAGAAAAACATAGCATTTTGGGTTTTTTTGTTTTTGTTTTTTTAATTTTTTGGTTTGTTTTTTGGGGTACTAGAGATTGAACCCAGGGGTGCTCTACCCCTGAGCCACATCCCCAGCCCTTTTTATTTATTTTGAGACAGGATCTTGCTAAGTCACTGAGGCTGGCCTCGAACTTGGGATCCTCCCACCTCTGCCTCCCCAGTTGCTGGGATTGCAGAGTGTGCGCGTGACAGCTAGATAGTGGCGTGGCAGCTGCGTTAACTTGCAGAGGCAGCCGTGGCTGGGAGCCCTGTTCTTGCTCTTTGTTAACAAGGGAGGAGGTAATGAATGGAGGCTTGTTCTGTGGAGTAATCAGCAGTTGTCACTGACCTGGGCCCTGGGACCCTACCTGGGAGCTTGCATCCGGGTAGCTAGCTTGCATCCGGGTAGCTGTGTGTCTCCAAGGGCCTCCACCCACTGAGAGAACCATTGCTCTGAGAGCTTTGTTCTCGAGAGGTTTGGGCTTGGTTGTCTTCAGATCAGGCCCATCAAAGCTTCAGGACATGGAGCCACAACTCCCCCAAGGCATTCACGGCCAAATCCAGGGGACCCACTGACTGCCCTGATTCTTCCAGATACACCGAGACTATTCCTTCCTGGACTACATCCTAGGAGGCTGCCAACTCATGTTCACGGTAAGACTCCCCTACTCCTCCGCTCACCCCCACCCCCAGTGATGGTCTTCCCTGAGGGTTTACTGCAGCATGAGGGACTTGGGATAAACTTCAGGAAGGACTTCCCTGGGGCAAGAGGTGGGACTGGCCCCGTAGGTGGTTTGACCTGGTGTAGGGGCTGCGTTGGGGCTTAGCTCAGGTCAGGGCACAGCTGGGAGAAGAGAAGTCAGTCCCTCCCCATCGGCCACAGGGCCTCCCCTCATTGGTCCACCGCCTCTCCTGCCGCCCCTCCTGCCTGTTCTTTCGCTCCAGCCTCTCCTCCTGTCTGTTCTCCCCGCATGCCCAGCTCTGCTCTTCCAGGGCTCTGTGCTGCCACCCCTCTGCCACCTTCCCGGGGAACCTGCCCACGTGCCCTGTGCCTCCGTCACGCCTCCTGGCTAACCTTCTCCAGAGCACCTGCCCTCTCTGAAGTATCTTGGGCGTTTTCCCCTCGTCTCTGTTTGTCCTGCCTGCCAGCGCGGGCACAGAGGACATGTGTCCCTTCCAGCCTCAGCGTGTCACCCAGTGGCTGGCGCAGAGCAGCTGTTCAATCACTGCCCATCCACAGAGTGAAGCAGCACTCGGCTGGGCCTGGGGCAGGGACGTGCTGGGCACCCAGCTCTGCCCACCTCCCCGCTGTCCCTCACCACTCTAGATCCCGTGGCTGGAGGGCATTGCAGGACTGCTTGGAGTCAGGGAACTGGCCTTGTTGACCCCTAACCCCACCAGCCTCCTCTGCCCTGTCCCCTGCAGAGAGAGGCCAGGTCTCCTTCCTGCCCTCCTAGATGGGTGGGTTCACTTGGCAAATGTCCATTGAGTGCCTCCTTCATGCCAGGCTCTTGGCTGTGCTCTGTAGGGGTCCCTTGAGGACTAAGGCCACCCTGGCCTCAGGGAGCTGAGCCTCCAGCAGGGCGAGGGTGCGTGTGGTCATGGTCCCTGTGCCCACACAGTGGCTGAGTTCCAAGGGACCCTTTCCCGGCTTCTTGCTCCCGTTCCTTCCTGGCTGGGTGAGGGCCATTCTTGCCCACCTTCCGCTGCCCCTCCAGGGCTGGGATCTTTTGAGGCTGAGAGAGGAGCAAGAGCCCCGGTTCCTGTCCACCCCCAGCCCCCAGGTTCCCATTTAGCACCTGCCCTGTGTGTGGTTCCCAGCCCTGGGTCCTCGAGGGCACGGTGTGCACCCAGCTAGCTGCAGAGACAGCTGCTGCACTGCCAGGCAGTCCCAGGCCCGGGCCCCTTGGTGATCTGGCGGGCAAGACACAGGGGCTTGGATTGGAAGTGAGGTGGGCAGAGGCGTCTGAGTGGGGCCTGGAAGGGACCTGGGCGGGGAAGAAAGATGGCCGGGCTTTTCAGGAGGGAGTCTCATGAAGGAAGGGCTGGACTTGGGACTGGATGGAGGTGCAGGAAAGGATGGTGAGGAGGAAACAGAGCCCGGGGCACTAAGTCAGCCTGCTTCACGTGTGGGCAGGGGACTTCATGCTTGGGCAGTCGAGTGCCACGCGGGGCATTAGAGCAGAGGAGTGATACAATCACCCAGTTTCTGGGCTTTAAGCCATTGTACGGGGAGGAGGGCTGGGAGATGAGTGGCTGTCCAAGTGCCATCCGCCTCTCCTACTCCCTGGGGGTGGGAAAGGAGCCGGGCTCAGTGGTCACACTGGGTGGCCTTCCTTCTGACTCTGCAGGTTGGAATAGACTTCACAGCCTCTAACGGGAATCCCCTGGACCCTTCTTCTTTGCACTACATCAACCCTATGGGCACCAACGAGTACCTGTCGGCCATCTGGGCAGTAGGGCAGATCATTCAGGACTATGACAGGTAAGCAGGAGAGGACCTCTGAAGGCCAGCTGGGCTTTCGGCAGACCTGGGAAGCTCAGCTTGCCATGCTGGGAGGGACCCAGAGATCTGCAGAGCCAGGACTGTCCAGCACACACGCGGTCTCCCCCTTTCTTTACCTGCGGCAGACATTGCGAATCAACTGCCGATTGCGTACTCTTACCTGCCAACCTGGGATCCTCCAGCAGGAGGCACCCGTGTAGCCGGTCAGGAAACGAGCGGGAATGGACTATGGACTCAGTTCCCACTGTGGCAGTCTCTCCTGTCAGGGCTGGAGAATCAGCAGCCTGGGTGGGAGCTGAGGATCTGTCCAAAAGCACCCAGCTCAGGGGGACTGCACCCGGATGCCCTGTTCCTGGGCCCGGCCCCTGCTGGCCTCGCAGGCTCATGCCTGCTGGGAACGTCCATGGAGCAGTGGGCACACAGGGACCCTCTTCCCACGATCTCACAGGGACCTTTGGGTCAACAGTGGAAAGTCAGCAAAGGAAAGTTGTGTAGAGGATTTGGCAGGCGTGCCCACCAACAGGAGGTAGCATGATTGTCCCTGATGGTACTGACTGGGAGCTCCAGTCAGAGAGTGGAACAGCCAGGAGGCTGGCTTCCTGGGAGCCGCAGAGGAAGGAGCAGGGGTCATAGGCCCAGGAGTTCTGAGGCTCTCAGCTTCCTAGAGAGCACCTAATGACCAGGGGGTTCAGGGCCTGGGATTCCAGGCCACATTAAGAGAGGTACAGCGTGCAGAGCGAGGGAGGTGGAAGTCAGAGGAGCACCTGGCATGCGCTCAACCACTCAGGCCTGTCCTAAGCTGTCTCCTGGACGTTCAGACTTAACAAGGCCCCGCGAGCTCTGGACACCGAGTAGGAACCCTTTGCCTCGTCCCCTCACTGTCCCTGCTTCTGTCCTGGCCCCCAGCTCCACAAGGCCACTGGAGGATCCTAATAAGTCAAATGAATGAACCAATGAGGCACGTCCCTGACCTCAGGGGGTTCCAGAAGAGGAAGAGAGAGAAGTCACTGGAGTTCTGAGAGTCTAGTTCACCATGCAGGGCAGGAGCCCTGGGGGCACAAGAGAGGGCCATTGTGGGCTGTCAGCGAAGCCCACAGAGAGGGGACCATTTCAACTGGGCTTTGAAGGATGAGTAGGAGTTTGCTGGGGAGGTAGATGGGGAAAGGTGGCTCAGTGGGGGCACAGGGCAGTAACGCTGGGAGGAGACGTGCTCTGTGTCTGAGGAACCTGTGGCCAGGGCTGGGGGATTCAGGGAGGTAGGTGACAGAAGGCAGGAGTGGCAAGTCGGGGTTCTGATGTGAGGAGCGACTTCCCCAGCCCTGAGCAGGCACTTCCGGCATGGCTTAGTCCCTGCACTGGCCGAGGTCTTGGTTGAGGGCCGAGAAGCTGCACCCGGGCTCGTGGCTCAGGAGTGCTGTTGACTGGCGCGTCTGCCGCAGGCACAGCTGGGGAAGCCACGGGCGCGCTGGGCGCGGTGTAGGCCACTCCAGCGGAGCGCTCCTGCAGGCGGCCAGCTCTCTCCACCCCTGGAGAAGCGGGGCAGGGTGGCCCCCGCGTCGGGGCTCGGGTGGAGCTGCCGTCCCCCCCAGTGTCCTCAGTGATGTCCTCTCCTCTCTCTGATTAGTGACAAGATGTTCCCGGCTCTGGGATTTGGAGCCCAGCTGCCCCCAGACTGGAAGGTGAGTGAAGCCGGCGTCACGTCCTCTTGGCTGAGGTGGGACTGTGGGCCTCTCTGGGGTCTGCTTGGGAAGCCTCGGGCCGGGACCAGTGGCCCTGCCTCACTTACGTCACCCCAGGGGCCGGCACGTGTGGCCTCTGCTTCCTGAAGCCCATGTCCAGTAGGGAAACGGGATGGCCAGATTCAACAAATAAAGGCACAGGACGCCCTGTTATGTGGGAATTTCATATAAATGACATTTGTTTTTTAAAGTGTAAGTATGTACCAAACCTCGTGTGGGATATACTTAGACCAAAACATGACCTGTTTATCTGAAATTCACACGTACCTGGGCTCCTGTATTCCATCCGGCAACCCTAATGACAGGCAGCGTCATGGGTGCCGAGATGGGGACAGCATGGGCCAGGAAGGCCCAGAGGAGGGCCCAAGCCAGCCTGGAGCAGGGGGAGGGCACCCCGAGGAGGCAAGGCCGAGCCCAGAGGAAGCGGGAATGGCAGAGACTGGGGGTGCGAGTGTAGGGCAGAGAAGGCTGGGGAGGGCCCAGAGGTAGAGAGGGCAGGAGGGGGTGAGAGGACCCCCCACTGGAAATGCCCTCGGTGGAGAGTGGAGCAAATGAGCGGCAGGGCCACGTGGGGACACAGCCAGCTTGTGTGCTTAGCGGTGATGGGCTGGGGCGGGCTGGGGTGGGAAGGGGGCCATGGCAGGGAGCGGGGCATCCTCAGAGCTGCTGGTGACCAAGGGGCTGCAGGCCAAGGAAGCCACCAGGTTGCCACTAAGCACCGGGTGAGCCCATGATGCCCACATAGATGGTGCTGGGAGATGGTGAGGTGTAGACTCCGGGGAAGGGCGGAAGATGGGAGGGAGCCCAGTGAGGAGGGTGCGAGGCTGAGCCGCCTGGGCCAGGACCCAGGCCGTGAACCCTGGAGGGTCTGAATGAGAAGCAGCGGCCAGGGCGCGGAGCAAACCGGGGAGTAGGAGCGTTTGACCAGGCGCAGCGACACAGCCTGTAATCCCAGCTACTCGGGAGGCTGAGGCAGGAGGATCACATGTTCAAGGCCAGCAACTTAGGGAGACCCTGTCTCAAGATAAAACAAAGAGGGCCAGCTCCCTGGTAGAGTGCCTCTGTGTTCATTCTAGTTCTGGAAGAAAAAGAGAAAAAGAAAAAGGCACTTATTGGGCCTTAGAATGTTCTGGCCACAGACCCAGCTGCTTTGTCAGCTTCATTTAATTCTTACCAAAAGCCGAGGGGGTAGGCCAGCCTGTCACACCCCATCTGATCACTGAGGAGGCAGTGGCCAGTGATTCTGAGACTGCCTGCAGGCTGGGTGAGGGGAGGCTGGAGGAGGACGGCCACTTCCCTGTCCACAGTGAGAGCCGACATGGTGGGGACACCTGGCGGGGGAGGGAGCACCAGGGCTCTGAGTGTGGCCACTGGCTGAGAAGAAGCAGAGCCAGGAAAGGGGTGCTGTGAACAAGGGGTCCCTCGGCAGGGCGCGGGGGAGCAGGCGAGGACCTCCAGGGACTCAGGACAAGGGTGTTCGGTGGCCCAGCGTGCAAAGCCAATGGAGGGCTCTCCAGTGAGACTTTACAGAGACACCCAAGGCTCAGAGTCTTAATGTGACTGCCCAAGGTCACCTTCACCACATGGGCCTGGGATCCCAGGGGGCAGATGGATCTTCCCGGATCCTTTCCAGAACTTGCTGTCTTCCAGAGGAGCAGCCTGTGGGGGCGGGCACAGAGGGTGTCCGTGCCCCCTCTTGTCTGCCCTGGTGTGCCTTATCCTGTTTCCAGAGTGAGCTTTTGCTTCCCACCCTCTGTGGTCCTCCAGGACGAGGATGGTTTAAAGACCCCCAGGGAGAGGCTGGGGGCCCAGGGCAGGAGAGGTGGCTGTCCTGGCCCCACCCAGTGTGAGGTGGGATCCTGTGGACCCCACGGGGTTGCTGGGTGGGGGGACGGGGGGCAGGCTGGTGCAGCCAGGCCCAGCAGAAGCCTGTTGCTAGGACACCAGCCAGCTTTCAGAGAACTCGGCTGAAGGAGATGTTTTCTTGAGCAAAAGCCTTCTTGGAAATGTCACAGGGCGACTCTGGGGAGGCTGGGGCTTAGCCAGGCTAAGTGTCGGGCAATGGAAAGAGAGACTGGAACAGAGCTAGGAAAGGGCAGATCCACCTCCCTCTTGGCTGCCAGGCCCAGCTGCCTTGGCCCCTCATTTACTCTCTTTCCTAACTTACCTTGCTTCTACCACATGAACCTTCCTTCCTACCCCAGGGCCTTTGCACATGGCCTTAGCTCACTCAGATTTCCCTTGCTGCTTCTCAGCTTGGAGCTCCTGCTTCCTAAGAGCCCTTGCCTGATGGCTATTCTCTCCGCACTCTGTGATCTACCTGTGAGGTCTGGGGGGCGGGGAGGCACTTGGTTCCCTCTCACTGTGTCCCAGCCCTGGCATACAGAAGGTGTGCGCTACTTGCACGGAGTGGATCTGGGACCTGACGCAGTGGCCTGAGCAAACACAGGGGTTGGCTCTGGAATGTGCAGGGTCAGCTTTTGATGGTCCGCCTAGGCTGGGGGTGCTGGGGCTGGGAGCAGAGACATCAGACCAGTCCCCAAGAAAGCCACCAGTTGGTGGCCCCACCCTCCGCCAGCCCCATCAGGCTGCCGGATCCCCAGTGCAGCTCTGACCGCCCATTGGCCAGTCCCAGTTGGCTAACTGGCAGGAGCCCGAGCACTGGCTTGCTGCTAAGATCCGGGAAAACCTTCAAGTGACACTCTAATTGTGTCACACAGGGTGGCAGCAGTAATGAAGGGCATTCCCAGTGTGCCTTGACCCCACGGCCCTCAGGGGCCCTGCTGTCCTACTCAGGGTCTGTCTCAGCAGTGGGGGGTGCATAGGCAGCCTGGGCCGCAGAAGAGGCTAGGGTGACGTGGAAGGTCTCAGCCATCCCGTGGGCGCGAGGGGGATGGGCCTGTGTGTGCCGGGCCTGGCCGCCCAGGTGGAGGCTGATGTGAGGGGCCGGCCGGGCGGGCCTGCTCAGCGCTCTGCATTGCAGGTCTCCCACGAGTTCGCCATCAACTTCAACCCCACCAACCCCTTCTGCTCAGGTGAGTGTGAACCCCACCTGGTCTGCCGCAGCCGTTGCCAGGCTAGCTGTCCCCTAGGCAGAGGGAGGCAGCAGGGAGCGGGTTTCCATCCCTTTCTTCTATCCCTTCCCTATCATGTCCACTTGGGATGACCGGTTGAAAAGAACTGGAGCTTGGAACCAGTCATGGGTTCAAGGCCAGCCGCTGCCCTTTCCTGCTGGAGGGCCTTGGGGAGGTCACTGCACCTCTCTGGGCTTTTGCCCCTTTACCCAACTTAGTTCACTTCCCTGGGTGGTCAGGTGAGACGTTACGGGGAAGGAGCCTGCGTAGAGCAGGGGGTCCGCTAACCTCTGCTCTCCCCCCCCTCCCTCCTGCCTCTGCTCTTCAGGCCTCCAGGACTAACTGGAGCCAAGGGCGGAGGACAGCTGGTGGGGACAGACTGGCAAGGGCAGTATCTGCACTCATCCACCCCAGGCCTGTGAGGATTTCTAAGCTTCCCAGGGACAATTCTAGAATCCATGAGAGGAAGAGAGGGGACCCTGGAGGGAAGGGGGTGGCCCTTACCTAGGTCTAGCCTAGGATTAGATTTGGCAGGGCATCTACCCTCCCTGGGTGTCCCCCAAACCAGGCCAGCTTTGTACCCAGAAGGGCAAACCATATAGTCACCAACTCTGTGTCTGAGAAACCATGGGCCTCTATTGGCTGGATGTGGCCCTGTGCTCCTGCTGGCGTCTGTCTGGCTGGGGGTAGGGCTCCAGAGACGTTTTGTCTGAGTCCAGGTTGGTCTACTGTACCCCTGGTCAGAGGCCTCTGGGCAAGATCACAGCTGGTGGGATACTCGTGGGCTCATGGTGGCAGCTTTTACGTAGCACCTACTGTGTGCAGGGTTATGCACGCATCGCCCCTACTCTGAGCGGATGCTGAACAGTGTCCAGGATGGACCTCCAGGTGACTTCCCAGGCCACCACAGGCTTTGCCAGGCCCCTTCTCTGGGAAGAGCCTGCTGGAGCCCCACTCCTGCCAGTTGTCCAGGAGTGTGGATTACCCGTCCCAGTGAGAGGCCAGGGGACAGGCTCAGGAGGACTGCACAACTGGCCCAGGCCCCACGTCAGGATTCAAATACGGCCTGACCATCCTCTCAGCACTCCTGCTCTGTGCCCCGGCCCTGACCTCGGGAGCTTCTCTGGGGCTCTCCCTGGCCATGCGGGGACGCTTTAGTGAGAACGGGACGGGCTCCGTGAGCAGCGGCTGACCTGAGTCCCTCCTGAAGCAGGCGTGGACGGCATCGCTCGGGCGTACTCGGCCTGCCTGCCCCACATCCGCTTCTATGGACCCACCAATTTCTCCCCCATCGTCAACCACGTGGCCAGGTTCGCAGCCCAGGCCACGCAGCAGCAGACGGCCACGGTAAGTAGGCAGCCCCCCCATGTGCATGGCAGGCGGGGGCTGGCGCTCCCCACCTTTCCCGGCCCCTTGGGACTGGCCCCACCTTCCCTTGGCCCTGAACCCTAGGTGAGCGTTGCTTCTCCCTGGACGCCACTCGCCTGCCTTGCCAGGGCTTGGGAGCAGTTTTGTTTGTGCTGAGCAGGAGGCAGGGCAGTGATCGAGGGGCGGTGCCTGCCCATTGGAGGGGGCTGGTCACTCTCAGGATAGATGGTGACGAGGAGGCCCTTTTGACCACCTAAGTCCAGTTAGAGCCACCCCTGCCTTTCTGTGAGGGCTGCAGAACCACATGGCCCTGAGGCCTGAGGCTGCCAAGGCTGCCAAGGCTGCAGCGTACCATCTGGAATACATGGTGATTGGCCATCCTGGGCATCTGCATATATGGTCCCCTCTCGCGCCCCTCCCCTCCCCTCCAGGCTCTGGTTCCAGGCTGAGTCCCAAGCCTGGAGCCTCCAAGAGACTGTTCTGCCAGTGCTGGGGTCACCCAGGGTCACCCTGCCCGGCACAGTGGCTGGTGAATGGCAGATTCCCGCCATGCTTGAATGGATGGGCCACAGGTTTGGGGGGGAGCCAGGGCCCCAGGGAAGGCCAGAAGCAACTGCTGAGGGTCCCACGGAGAGAAGCGTTTGGCCTTCCCTCTGACCAAAGGACGCGAGGTCCAAACTTTGTCCTGATGCCCTAGGCAGTTCAGTCCTTTTTGGTGTTCCTGGCCTCCTCCTGACCCCCTTCCCCTTGGCAAACTCTGTCATCCACCCTGGTCGCATCACCTCAGATGATCTCTAAGCCTAGCTGGGCTATCAGAGTGGGGCCAGGGCCTCTACCTGACCTTCCCACTTGGCCCAGAAATGGACACAGCCATTCCCGCCTCCTGCCCTAGGTTAGCCCTGGTCATCAGGTGCACCAAAGCAGAGCTCAGCCTTAGGCGTGGAGGCCCAGAGACCTGGCTCAGATGCCATCTCCCTGCCACCTGGCCGTGTGACCAGGGTGGCAGCTTAAGCTCTGTGAGCATGAGTGTTCTTACCCGTATTACTGGCCCTGCCCTCTAGAGGCATCGCGAGGATTCGGCTAGGTGGGCCTGTCAGCTTGTCTGGTGGCCAAATCTTCTGGGGACACCTCTGGAGCTAACTTCCAGCAGTGCCATGCACAGTTCAGCCCACAGCTGAAGGAAGTAGTCTGTGGGTTGGCTGGTGCTTTTGTTCAGCCGCTTTTCAGTTTGGGGGAATCTTGGGTGCAACTTCGCCCTCCCTGTCCCCAGACATACGCTCACATGGGCACACCCACGCAGGGGACACCTAGCAGGTGGGGCGGCATCTCCAGGCAGGCCTGCGCACCCTATTCACCCCTGTGTTTTTACCGGGTGCTGCTGCGCAGCACGGGGAGCCCATGATGAGCCAGGTCTGCAGCAGAGGGCCCAGGCTGGGGGCGGCAGCAGGATGCAGGGCTACCTCACCTGTGCTGATGCGAACATAGGACCAGGAAGGCAGCGCTTAACCCAGAAGAGGGCTCGGGAAGCCTTCCTTGGAAAAGCGTCATCCACACTGAGACTTGGGGAGTGCTGGAGAGAGCCAGCCTCCTCGAGGACGTGTGTCCCGAGCAGAGTGAGCAGCACCTGCAGAGACCCAGGCGTGATGTGTGGGTGTAACTGAAGGAAGGCTGGAGGGCAAGAGGACTGCGTGAGGGCGGGTGAGGTTGCAGAGCAAGGCCAGCTCTCTCAGGGCCTTGGGGGCCGCAGAGGAGCCTGTATTTTCTCTGGAGGACAGTAGGGAGCCACCAGAGGGCTTTAAGCAGGTTTGGGTGGGCTGGGCTGGGCCACCTGCTTGACTGCTGGTCTCCTAGCATGACTCTGCATCCTCCCCTCTGCTTTGGCTCCTAAGACCTGGGCCTTGTCGTTTGTGGCCTATTCCTGGTTGGTGGCCTGGGCATCTAGTATCCCAGTGGAGGAGGGGCTGGCAAGAGCCGGCACCCTGGGAATTCCCCGCTCTCCCATCCCAGGGCCTTGAGCTGCCGGCTTCTCAGAAGTAAGCTAGAGGGCGAGCACAGGTCTCCCCAGACCCTGCCTGGAACTGCCGTGGTAGTGATTTGATTTTGTATAAATCAAATCACATGTTCAATGCATTAGGGGAAACAGCTACTTAGAGTCCTAGAACTCTGAAGATCCCCCAGGAAAAAGCAAGAGATACTCCATTCTTGAAATACGCTGGGAGTTTGGGTTTGGAGGTTTGGTCTGGCGGTGACCAGCTGTCTCTGAGGCCTAGATAAGGCGCCAGGCCGGTGAGGTGCAGAGAGTGTGTGCAGGGAGGCCCAGAGAAGCGCCTGGGGTGTGGGGAGAGTGTGCAGAGGAGCCCTAGCCACCCGGGAATCGGGATCATCACTGGCAGTGGAAGCAGAGTTAACATCTGCCCAGAGGGTTTGACACGCAGGTTGGTCTTGGAGCTGTGTCTGAAGAGTGTGGCACGCAGAGGGACATGCAGAGGCACTAACCTAGGAGGGTGTGGAGGCGACTGACTCTGAGGTAGAGGGTGGCTCTGGGGGACAGCAGAGTCCCTTCCCATGCTCCTGCTAGGTTCCATCCACAGATGCCTCCCACCTTCCCTTTGATGTGTCTGGGGGTTAGAGCTGTGAGCTCCTGGGGTTGTAATGGATCCTGAGGTTCCAAGACATCCCTGGCTCCGTCTAGACAGGTCACCGATGTCAGCAAGCAGTAGAGGAGGACATGGTGGAGAAGGCTCCAGCTTTGCAGTCACCCAGCTCTGGATGTGAACCTGGACTGTGCCCGTTCCTAGTTATGGGTCGTAACAAGTCCCTCACTCTCCCTGAGCTGGACTCCTCATCTCTGAATCAGGACTCACAATGTGAGGATGACAGGGAGGACCTGCCGTGCTATCACTGTGACTCCTCACCCTGTCCCCTCATCCTTCTGGCCCTGGGCCCCCAGGCCCTGTCTGCGCTCACCTCCCTGCAGGAAGGCTGCAAGACCGAGGGACTCCAGGCCTCCCTTAGGAACAGTCCTTACTGAAATGGGTGAGAGCGCCAGAAGGGCCACCTGGGAGTGGGCAGGTGCCTGAGCTGGAAGCAGCTTGGAGGCAGGTGTCACCCTCTGATGGCCGATGAGACCAAGGGCAGCATTCTTTCCTTCCCTCCTTGCCAAGCTCCTTGGTGCCCTCCCTCCTGCCAACCTGGGTACCCCTGAAATATTGCCCTAAATTATGTCTGGTGGGATTAAAGTGGGGTTAAGGGCCACCTAAAGGAGGGGACTGTGGAATGGTGGTGAACTTGGAGAGATCAGGTCTAGATGGGTTTACATGCCCTCCCCCCCAAAGCCAGGGATGAGGGGCTGGCAGCGGCAGCCCTCCACTGCGGGATTCAGGCTGCCATCTCCATGGCAACAGGTATCCCCAGCCAAGGGATTGTTCTCTTAAAGGCACAGTGCTGGAGCTGGGCTACAGTTGCCTGGAGTGGGGGTGGGGTGGGAATGGTAGCCCATGTCTCCATCGCGACCCCACTCCTCCTCTCCATTCGTACTTGGGAGACAGGGGAACAAAAGCACCCTACGGGGCTGAGCTCATAGTCCCCAGAGAACAGACAGCTAGATGGATGAGAAGGTGGCCCAGTGCTGACCTGGGGTGCTTCTGCCCTCCTTGGTTCCATGACCTTGACTAGTCTGGGCCCCGTTTTCTCTTCTGGCAATCAAGAGTCAGACTTGAAGGTGGAGGCCCAACGAAGAATATTAGGACCCGTAAGAGCTTATCTGCTTATTTTATGGATAGGGAAAAGAGTTCCCTTGAAAAGGGCAGAGGTTGCTGGGGACAGAACTGGATGGAAGAGGACGTGCTGGCCCAGCCCATCTGCGGGACCATCCTGTGAACCTTCCTGAACTTCACCCTCCCTGCCATCCAGCTAGTGCTTCTGCCTTGAATCACCCACATTAATAATTCAGTGTTTTTTTGCTGAGATAAATTGTAAAGAAGCATTATATCTCACTGTGTGTTAGAGATCAGCATCAGTGGCCATAAATAGAGAACAGTAAAAATAAAGCATTGGGAGTGGAGCTGGAGCCCCGACCTCTCTGTTGAGCTGTGAGAGGGTGTTAAATACGCCAGTACTGAGTCGGGGTGTCTCCTGGGCATAGTTCACAGCATGGAAAGACCACTGCCCACTCTGATTTCAACATAAGTCTGGGACGTGACCCAAAGCCACTTGTTTACCAGCAAAATCCCATACTCCCAGAAGCGCTGGCCCAGATGCCCTGCACCTATCCTCTGCAGAGCATCTTGGACCTGGCTGAGTTGGGAACAAAGGGGGTGTGGGTACTGCTGCCCAGGAGAAGCAGAGGAGGGGAGGCTGCTCCCAAAGTCTGCCAGTCAAAATGTCTCCCAGCCCCAGCTGCGCATGGCAGGAAAGACCCTGAGGGAGCCTCCACCGCGTGCCAAGCGTGTGCTTTGAGGGCAGCTCCTACCTTGCAGGTGGGGAAACTGAGGCACAGCAGTATAAGTTGGTTGCCTGCGGTCCCTCCATTTAGCGAATGGCAGAGCTGGACTTGACCTGGGGCTCTTAGACACCAAAACAGGGGAGTCTGAGCTGGCACGGGGGTTAGAGGAGAGTGGCCTGTGCTTGTGGCTGTGACTGTCAGAGGAGGTACGTCAGGCCTGGAGGCTGGGAGGTGCCAGGGATTTGGCTGAGTGGAAGGTGTTGGGAGCTGGGGGAAGGGTGCAGGGCTGAGGCTTTACTGAGTCCACCGACCCCTCCCTGCAGCAGTACTTCATCCTCCTCATCATCACGGACGGTGTCATCAGTGACATGGAGGAGACCCGGCACGCGGTGGTGCAGGCCTCCAAGCTGCCTATGTCCATCATCATCGTGGGTGTGGGCAACGCTGACTTCGCTGCCATGGAGTTCCTGGATGGGGACAGCCGCAGGCTGCGTTCCCACACCGGTGAAGAGGCAGCCCGGGACATTGTGCAATTTGTGCCCTTTCGGGAGTTCCGCCACGTGAGTGAGGGCCCAGGCTTAGAGGGGAGGCCCCAGTGACCACTGTGTAGTCAAGGGTGAAAGTCTTGGGACCGTCCGGCCCACTCAGCTTCCTGGACTTCCTGGTCTTTCTCACCCCGGGCCGTGTTATACAGACAAGGCTGTGACAGTGGAAGCGTGTGTTGCCACCAGTTGGTGGAACAGAATGGTACCTGATCCACGCTGGGGCTCCAGGCAGGTTTCCTGAAGGACCCGCCCTCTAACTGGGCCACTGAATAAGAACAGGGAGTTGTTCTTGTGGGGCAAAGGCCCAGAGGACAGGAGGGGCTTGCTGCTAATCGTGGCTTAGCCAGCCCCCTCGGTTTTCACGTGGAAAGATGGAGGAGCCCTTCTCATCCTATGGTGGTCTTTTTCCCTCAAAAAGTCTCTGCACGGGCTGGGGTTGTGGCTCAGCGGTTGAGCGCTTGCCTCCCATGTGTGAGGCACTGGGTTCGATCCTCAGCACCACATAAAATAAAGATATGTGTTCATCTACAACTAAAAAAATATATTAAAAAAATAAAAAAAAGACAGAGCCTTGCTAACATCAAAAAAAAAAAAAAAAGTCTCTGCACGGGGACTGGCAGCCTGCCTCATTGGTGGCTCTGGCCTTATCTACAGTGAGTGGACCCAGGTCAGCCCACAAGGAGGTCCAAGTCAGTAGCAGGGCCCCTGGGTAGCCCCAGAGGGAGCAGTCTCTCAGATGCCACCCGGCACGGCCAGCCGGGGCCCAGCCCTCACTTGACCAAGGCTCACTGTGGTCTTGGGCAAGCCCTCACCTCCCTGCGCCTCAGTACTCTCCACTGAGAGGTGTCTTTGGGGTGCTGTGGCTCAGATCCTGACAGCCAGCCTCAGCATGAAGTGACCCATGTCCTTACTCCTCGGCCCCAGGTCCTCTGGGCTTGCCTGGGATGGTGTTCCTTCCTCTGGGACATTAGTGTCCTGAGGACAAATGCTGGATATGTCACCCACTCATGCACGGGATAGTGCCTGCGCACCCTCCCATGCCTGGCCCGTAGCCAGCCCTTCAGTGGTGTACCAGCCAGGGAGGTACTCAGGACGGCTGGCAGATCAGGAGGCTGAGGGCCCCTCTCTCCCCCTAAAAGCCTCTGCAGCCATGTTCGTCCTCAGATGTTATTCCAGGCATCTCCAGGGCTCATGGGAAGAATTATACTTGACACCAAGGCAGACATTGCCAATGGTGAGCCCAGGTGGGCTGGAATGAGGGACACTGGCTTCGGACAGCCCTGGCCCTCAGCCCTAGCCAGTCCTCCAGGGACACCTGTCATCACAGCTCCCTGGGCATGGCGCCCCTCTGGAATTGTTCATTAATCCTTATTCTCTCTCCTCCCTACCCGCCTTCCACCCTGCAGGCAGCAAAAGAGACTCTGGCCAAAGCTGTGCTGGCAGAGCTGCCCCAACAAGTCGTGCAGTATTTCAAGCACAAAAACCTGCCCCCCACCAACTCGGAGCCCGCCTGAGCCCAGCGCCCAGCAGCAGCATGCCAGCTGAGCCCCCGCCTCCCCAGGACCGTGCACGCTCACCCTGCTTCCTTGTGGGTGGTCTTTTTTTTTACGGATCCACATTTTTATTTTTTACAACCGGACCTCCACCCCCAGCTTCCCTGGCCCAGCTGGGCTTCCTCGTGGGAGTCAGTCGACAGATGAAGCTTCCAGGCCAAACCGGCTTCCTCTCCCCTCCCCCAGCCACTCTTAAGTATTGAATGTACTTTGTATAATTTTAGTGGATTTATTATTGTTATTAAAGAGAATAAAATTTTTACAATCATAACTGGCTTTTTCCAAGTAACTAGCTGCAGAAAGGAATGTGCCCCTGGTGTACACTTTGTGCCGTGGCCTGCTCTGTTTCTACACTGTGACTGTGTTCTATTTGTTACACTCGGGGTAATAAAGGAGTTTTAGATGTCCCTGTGTCAGTCAGCTCCTTCCTCTGTGGGGACCCAATGGGCCCCCTCAACTGGAAAATGAGATGTGATAGGAAAATCCGCTTCCCCCTGCGAGAGCGCCTGTGAAGTCAGAGTGATGGACCTCTGAAGAGGACGTGCGCCCCACCAGCAGTGGTAACCCCTGAGGCTGGCCCAGAGCGGCACGGCCCTGCCCTGCCGTGTGGAAGTACAGCACGCAGCCCCCACATCGCTGGGAGACCCTGCTTGAGCCCAGCCAGCACCTCTCCACCCCTTCACCCTTCTTCCTGGTGGCCCACAGTCTGTCCTGTGCTCCTCCTGACTCTCTTCACAATCTTCTGAGTCTCCTTGGCCTCAGCCCCACCAGTAGAGTTGTTCCTGTTGCCTCTCTATTCCCGTCTCTGGGCGCAGGCCCAGCCTCATGAAATCAGACAAGGACCAGTCTCTGGAACCCAGACCTCCTCCCCTAGAGTTCCTGTCAGCCCCTTTGACACAGGCTCATGTTTCTATTAAGCACTATGTTCCCAGTTCCCTGAAAACTGCTGTTCTGGAACTTTTTTTTCCCCTCTTTGGTACTGGGGATTGAACTCAGGGGCATTTTACCACTGAGCTACATCCCCGGTTCATTTTATTTTGAGACAGGGTCTAAGTTCCTTACGCTGGCCTTGAACTATGGATCCTCCTGCCTCAGCCTCCTGTTACTGGGATTAGCCATGCGTTACCCTGCCTGTCAGAATGTGTCCAACAGCCTCTGACCATTTCAGAGATGCAGAGGCCCACAGAGAAGCACATCAGGTCATCTGGAGGCAGAGCCAAAACACGTATCAAAGTCTGGTTGACTGTACCCTGGCTGCTCCCCTGTATCCAATGCCGCCCCTTGGCTCTGCCAGTTCTGCTTAAGCTGCCCATGGACTTGTCACTGTGCTCCTCTGAAATGGGAAAGTCCGTTCTCCCTACCTGTTCTCCCAGCTCAGTCATTCTGCCTGCTAGAACTGGGCAGTGCCAGGCAGGCTCCCATCTGCAGATGCCCGGTAAGGTTAGAGCCATAGTTTATCTGGTGAGGGGTAAGTGAAGGACACCTTTACCCCAAGTTTCCAATGATCCTGCTGATTGTGTAGCCACCAGGAATTCACTGAAGTATCCTTTAGGGACACCTTTGCTTCTTGAGACGACTGCAGGAACACCTGGAGGCCTGATTTGTGGACAGTGTTCAGGAAGGCCCAGCGCATGGGCCCCTGGGCAGCGGTGTGGGTGGAGTCCGCGCACCAGCACATCTGGCTCACTTCAGTTCATCTGTGTGGCCAGCTGCAAGACAGAGTGCTAACTGAGACCGTCACGTGACTGCTCACTCACCCTCTGGCTTGGCGGCAGGGAGGCTAGTGGACACCACACCCAGGTAGACCTGCACAGCCCTGCCTGGGGGTCTGAGTCTCGTGACCAGAGGCCTCTCTGAGAAAGCAACCTAATCCTAGACCCACGTTCCCCGCTTAGACCTCAAGGGATGGTGTACTGGGGTGGCCACTTGCCCCGTGGACCTCTGCACTCCTTGACTCCCGACAAAGACAAAACTGAGGAGACTGAATACTGGGCTACGGTAAGGCAGAGGCCCCACCTTCAGTCCACCCCAGTGCTCATGCTCGTACAGTCCAGGTGTGGCACGGTGTCTGCTTCCAGGCCTCATGTGGGGGCTGACTCTCCTCTCTGCTCAGTCTGTTCCCTTCTTTGCCTGGGACTGCATTGGTAAGTCAAGCAACTCCATACTCCTGGACAAGGGTGAATGTTTTGTTTTTTTTTTTTTTAAATCCAGGCCTTGCCAGGCATAGTGGTACATACCTGTAATCCCAGCAATCTGGGAGGCTGAGGCAGGAGGCTCACAAGTTTGAGGCCAGCCTCAGCAACTTAGCACTGGGCAAGAATCTGTCTCAAAGTGAAAAACAAAAAAGGACTGGGGATGTAGCTCAGTTGTAAAGTGCCCTTGGTTCAATCCCCAGTGCAAAAAAAAAAAAAACCACCACCACCCCAGGCCTTGGTGCTGATAACTCCTCCTCCACACAAATGCCAGGCTATTCCAGGTAAACACGGAAACCTAACCTGAAAGACTCAACAACCCTTGAAACTCCTGTACTGAAACCACAGAAAGCCAGAGGCTCAAATGAACATTCTGGCTCTGTCACTGAGCTATAGCAAGTCACAGAGCCAACCAGGAATTTCGGTTTCCTCTAAAACTGTGGACGGCTGCTTCACAAGACATTTTTCAAGATGAAACACACTAACGTCCCAGTATATACTGAACGAAAGGAACCTACAGAGGATAATGATGGACACGACCAGTACTAAAACAGCCTACATAAAGCTCAGGTGAAGGGCTGTCCCTCTCTGGATCTTTCGGTCTGACACAGGAACCACTTGCTGCTAGTTATTGCTGAGAGACCCCCAGGCCCTCCAACTGTTGCTCTGGCAGGTAAGCGAGCAAAACGCCAGCCCTTGCCAGTGTCACCGAGGCATGAGTGTGCGGCCGCTTCTGTGTCCAACCTGTGACTAACCTGTGACTACCAGAGTGCCGCCAGGTCCCCACCTCACAGAGCAGAACGTGCACTTCATCCTGGCATGCATATCAAGGCTGGGCAAGCCAGGGAATCAAGGAACACCAAGTCCAAGTAGCTGTGCGCTGCCACTGAGCTCTCCTTGTTTTTCTGGAGGGGCCTGAGATGACAGCTGAGCCACATGCCCACGGCTAGGACACTTGAGCCAAGGAACCGAGTGTGCCTGAGCAATTAACATTTAGCCAGGAGGGAAGCATACAGCAAAAGCTGGTGGTAGAGCTCCGACAACCAAATCTGACCATCACGTCTCTGTTCTAGCTGCAAGTGAGGAACAAAACGCCAGCACAGTGGATGAACCTGCATAAGTCACATCGGTGCACACTGGGCGCCCCACCCAGAGGGAGGGAGGCCCATGGCAACAGCGCTAGTGAGTATGCCCACCTTGTACTGTGAGGGCTGTGAGCATACGCCACACCACGCACCTAATCTGGTCTCCTGGGGGAAAGGAAGAACTCAGGAGCTGGGGAGTGAAACACAGTGGATGGGACTAGCCTGTCACTCCTATTAGCAGTGTCTGATGCTCAGCCATGAATGCTACAGGGGCAGGGGGCGGGAGGAGGGGGACACACTGAAGTCCTGTCCTACTCTGAATTTGGGCAGCCAAGGTAGAGACGGCTGGCAAGGGGTGACTGGAAGGGCATGGGTGACAGAGCTGGACAATCCTCCCCAGATGCTAAGTAGCTGGCAACAGCATTGCTATTAGCCTTCTCCCTGCGTGGTTTGAGTTCTAAGAAGAAGGCTACTCAGGACACCGAGTAGGATTAAAGAAACAGCTTGGGTGGGGATGGAGCTTAGCTGGTAGAATGCTTGCCTAGTATTTGCAAGGCTCTGGGTTGATCCCCAGCACCACAAAAATAAAAAAAGCAAGAAAGAAACCCGCCCCGAGCTTTGTTCTTACCTCTTGTTATCCTCGTTATAAAATCCCAATTACCAAGGCGGGAGTACAGCTCGTGGGGTTTCAGGATTCCCTCTCAGATACCAAAATCTACAGATGCTCCAGCCCCTTCTAAATGGCATAGTACCTGCACACTCTAAACCATCCCCATGTGACTCACAATACCTAATACAATGCAAATGCTTACGTGAAGCCATTCTCTACTGTTTGGGGAATAATAAAAGTCCATACATGTTTAGTACAGACACACTTCTTTTTTTGAATTCTTTTTGAGCTGTGGTTGGTTGAATTCAGTGGTAGAACCCACCAATACCCAGGGCTGACAGTAAGGTTTAAAGCAGTGCTTCCTTCTGTCCCTTTTTATTCTCTTGTTCTTTGGGATGGAACCCCAAGGTCTACCCTATATGCTTCTCCAGGCTGCTTCCCCTGTTGGTCAGCCCAGACCCTACTTTGCTAATGACAGTTTCAACAAAAGCTAAGTGTCAGTTTCGGGGCGCTACGCCGACAGGCACAATGGACTATGATGAAATGCCCACCAGTGCCCCTCCACCTCTCCTGAGACACCAAAGCAGAAATCTCAGTCTGAAGACTCTCAACTCCTCAGCACAATCCAGATGTAAGAGATTGGGAGCTGGAAGCACAAGATGCAGACAGAAGAGCTTATTCTGACAGGTTTACTGGCTTTGAAGTTAACGCAAAATTTCAGTCCCCACAACTCTTTGTTGACTTCTCCCAACATCAACAGAGGCCAGGAGGTACAATGATGGCCTCTCAAGTCAAACCACATAAAGAAGAGACTGTGATTGCTTGGCCTGCCTCCTGAAATGATTTGACGGTACATCAGGTACGTGCCATAGTAACAGCAGCACAATCACAGGAACGATGAAGCAGAGGCAGAGGGTGCCTACTCAGTTTTACCTAAGTGTTTTGTTTGTTAGGATGAAGCTGACGCGCCCGTTCTGACAGTCAGGAACAATCAGCACCAAGAAGTCCTAAAAAGGAGGCAGAACGCACAAGGCGTCAGTTACTGGCGGAGGGAAGCTGCCATCTGCTGACGGGCAACAGAGAACTGCTGCACTGGAAGAGGAGTAAGTTGGATGAGATCCAGGGCCTCTTGCCCACGTTAAAACTGAGTGGCTCCTCTGCCTGCTGGCACTCCTGTGTCAACACGCTCTGTGTCTCACTCGTCTCACACCCAGGGAAGCAGAGACAACAGGGCAGGAGCCCGAGGGAAGGAGAACCGTGCAGGCGCAGGAGCATGCGGGCTGTCTTTAAGGCACGTTGACTCTGTCCTTCAGGCTTCCCTGCCTTCTCTTCTCCCTCCCTCCCAGAGCCGAGACCCTCTCCTGACATGAGATAAAGAGGGGGCACAGTCCCTCTGGTTCTTGGCTGCTTGTGGTCTTGGAGCTGCTCTGTTTGGAAAAGAGCAGTAGGGCAAAGAATAAAGGAAAAATACTAAAGCAGCACCATTAGGCTAGAAATAGCTTCCAGGTAAAAGCCACGACTATAATAAATGCATCAAACAGAGAAGGGCCTCCATGGAGCAGAGTGCAGTCACAATATTCAGGCGCGTCCCACTACTTGGCAATGTTAAGACCCCAGAAACTGCTCGAGATAAGTCATCTCATCATAACCTATGAGCAGTCTGGTTTCTGGTCATGATTAAATAAAGCCTATACATGTTTCTCTAAGGTTTAGAATCTTAAACTAAATCCTTTATTTCAAAAACAAAAACAAAGTAATTTGCCAGGCAGAGAAAAGATCTGAGTGGAAGATGGAAGCTTTCTTATTACCAGTCCCTTCCTACACGACTCAGATTGGATGGAGCAGAGAGGAATGGCCAAGAGTTAGGAAGAACTTCACGATGAAGGCTGGGTGTGACGTGGCAGCTCCTGCAGATACGGTTTATAATCTTTACTTCATCACACAACATCAAGGATGGGTTAGTTCCAGGGAAGTGCTCCGTTTCATCCTGGGTCAGCTCTCTTCCCCTGCATGCTCCACAGTATAGCAGAACTAAACAACACATTCATCTACAGTAAGTTTTAAATAACACCTGTCCAGTAACTGACCTTGCTTCCTTGTGCTACTGGGAAAGGAAAAGAAAAACTGAGAAAGCAATAAAACCCTCTGCAAGCCAGCTGGTGCCTACCCTCCCAGGACACTGTCAGTGGGACCTTTGCTGGGACTGGCCCAGCCCCACTACATCAGAAGAAAGAGGCAGCGGGACAGGTGGGTCCCCTGCACTGGAGTGGAAGGAGAAACCAAAGAGTTTGGGTCACAGGTGGATTCTGGCACGTTTTCAGATTAGGTTAAAAATGTCACGGTGTGCACAGGAAACAGACAAAGGAGTTTTTTGAGGGAGGTAATGCCTGGAGGCAGAACGGACGGACTGACCACACTGGGGAGGAACTCCCCGTGGTAAGGGGCAGGAGCTAGGGTGCCTCCAGGAAGGTGTTGGTTCGAAAGATGGAGGAGACAATCTTCCCAGTAGCGTTGATGGTGCCCTCGCTGTCTGAGCTGGACTCAGAGTCGCTGCTCCCAGAGTAGGCGCCCAAGCCTGGGAGGATGCCAA
Source organism: Geosciurus inauris (assembly GCA_004024805.1). Lineage (NCBI taxonomy): Eukaryota > Metazoa > Chordata > Mammalia > Rodentia > Sciuridae > Geosciurus > Geosciurus inauris. Next base: position 15,384 of record PVHX01010852.1, on the reverse strand, counting down.
TGCAGACAGCAGCAGAAGGGCAGTGGATGGAGGGGCCGCTCAGGGAGGAGCTTCCAAGTGACACACAGGACGGGGCCTCTGCAAAAAAAGAGGACCGACATGTTATGCATCACTCTTTTCTAAGTCGAGAGATCCTTACCATGTGCCAGGCACTGTGCTGGAGCCTTGCCCCAGAAGCCACACAGATCTGACAACCCATGCAGACTTGACCTGTCCATTTGTCTTACAGATGAGGAAACTGTGGGAGGAAGTGCAGCTCCAAGAGGGGAAGTGGCTTCTCCAGGTGAAGCAGCAGAGCTGGGCCCTGAGCAAGGCCTTTCTAACCCCAGCACCTGACTACACTCTCCTGTTCCCCACCAGCTCTGAGACACAGAACAAACCCCTAGCAGTGTTGTCTGTTGGGGTTTGATTCTCTGTCCTCGCACCAAGTGAGACTCGTGTCTAATTTCATTCCTTATTCACTCTTAGGGCAGAAAACAGACATGGGGAGATAAAGGGCTTCACATGCTCTCAACAGTAGGGATGAAGGCAGATTGAGAGATGAGCAACACGCTGGCTAGCGTGGACACAAGTTGAGGGCCACACATCAACTGCAGAATAATGTTCTTTATTAAGAAAAGCCCCTTTTCCCTGATGAGAGAGAGATGAGCAATCTAGAAATGAATTTACTTTGCCCTGCTATCACATTTCTCTATTACAGAAAGAGAAAACTGGAGCCAGCCAGGTAACAGTTTAAGACCATGCACAATGTCACCAAGAATCTGGAGTTCTTTTCTTCCCAGGAAGCCCATAGTTACTCTGCCACTCCAACGACAGCATGCCCCAATCTAGGAAATGCAGGACTTGGTGACTGAAAGAAGAGTTAAGAGGTCTCCTCCAACCCTTCTTCCCTCTGGATGTTTCTGGCCTTGCTTTATCACTCTACCAATCTGCTATGTAGATTATTGGCCCTGCTGACAGAAGAGGAAGTCAAATGAGTTGGCAAGCTTATAGACTAATGAGAGTAGAAAGTGTTAAATTAAGTCTGAATCAAAAGACACTATGCTAAAACAACACCGAAGAGAGTAAGAGCTGGAGTTCACCTGCCATCGCCTTGTGCTGACAAGCAGAGCACCTTCTGGATTTTGCCTTAGATCCTACATCAACATCTGACTTACACACACACCTCAAGTAAACGTAAAAAGGATACATGGTTCCAAGGATATGAAACCAAGGGTCACTGGAAAATACTTGAGAAGCCAAAAGAGCTATCAAACAGCCAGGGCACAGAATTCAGGAGCTTGGTGCATCTGCTCATTTTATAGTATGCCCCAATAAGGGAGAAGAAAGCTGCTAGAGTTATGCAGCGTTAAAGACCAGAGATGTCAGTAAAATGAGAGCTGACAATGATCCAAAGACAGCAGCAGCAACTAAGTGCAACAAATATCACAAAAACTAGTGGCTTCAAGGTATAAAGAGTTTCTGATCTGTTAAAAAAAAAAATCAACAACTGAATAGAGAAGCAGACTGAAGACATGAACAGTTCACAGAAAAAGATACAGATGAATTTTAAACATAGGAAGATAAACAATATATTAGGCAGGAATGCGTGAGGAACAGCTACCTTCAATCTTGGTGAGGGAATATAGGGAACTTGGCAATGGCCTTCAAGCTCAAATGATGTTCATAAGAGAACACTCATCACTGCAGCTCTGTTCACAGTAGCAAAAGGCTGGAGATAGGCGAACTGTCCATTAATAGGTGACTGTCTAAGTCATGGACTTCTATTCAGCAGCAAAGAATAAAGCATGTCAGGCTGGGGTGCAGCTCAGTGGAAGAGAGAGGTCGTAGATTCATCTCCAGCACTGCAAAAACCACCACAGTAACAAGAATGAAGCATCTCTGTACTGGAATTGAAGGATCTCCACGATATTGTACAAAATGAAAAGGGCGACAGGAAGAACAGTGTGTAAAAGTTATAATCTGGAGGGCGGGGGGACAGGGATGCCCATGCAAATGTATGATAGTATCTGAAAAAATATATTAAAAAAAGGTAGCTGTGGCTGCTCTGGGGAAAGAAACCAGTGACTGGGGAAACAGGGAAGACTTACTTTTCACTCCACACTCTTATCCATTTTGAGCTTTTTATTATGTGCATCTAATACTGATTCAAATAATTTTTTTAAACAGGCAAGTGCAAAAATTCAAAGTGTATCCTGGGCCACTTAAATTAAGGAGATAAAATTCCACTCATCACTGTAACCTCAAGGTAATTTATATTAAAGATAAGAAAACTGCAGAAGAATGCACAGTCCAAATGACAAGATGGGCTGGCTGACTGAGTCTTCACTCACTGTAACCCCTGGAAGGCAAGGGCTCGCTCTCCACTATTCCTTTCCCAGGACACAGAGCGCAGGTCTGGCACAGTACAGGCCACAATGTCTACTGCACAAGAATGCAAGAAAGCACAAAAGAAAGAAACGAAGAGTTCCACTGCAAATGGTGAACCTGGGGGCCTGTACGGTAGGGGTAGTAAAAATGGGATGCTCTTTTAAAAATTGGGACATGACATCATTCTCATTACTTGAACATTATTATCACACATCACATATAGAATGATACTTTCCGTATTCTGGCAGAAATATTTGGTTGTTTTAAAAATATATACCTTATAGGGATATGTGAATCAATTACTTAGGAAACTTATTTATGGGAAAGCTATTCAGTGAGGTATTTTGTTTTATCAAGTGTGAACTGAATATAAGGGGCTGAGAAGGAAGACTCAAGTTTAGAGAACCTAGGGAAGACAAGAGCTGGCCTAAAGGAATAATGGAAGCCAGCTGTAGAAATATGACCAAGGAATCTGGACCACTGTGGGATCAGAAGAGTTTAAGTGAAAAGACCGAAAACTCCAATTATCTAGGAGGTTTTAAGAAAGAAAAAAGACTGCAACTCTGACAAATTTCGTTCCAAAAGCAGCTAACTGTCCAAAGAGAACAAAATGGTGCCCTCTGATCTCACCCATTTGGTGAAGTTTCCTGCCAACTTCTGTATTTGCTGGACCACATTGTCATACCAAATTAACACAGAAAATTACTAACAGAGAATGTTCTTGGGATTCAGGCAGATGCGTGACTTGGGAGTAGATGGAGCCAACTTGTGCATTCACGGGCTCTGCTCAGGCTAAGTCCAGAGTCTTCATTGGGGAAACTGCATCACTCTCCGTGTCCCAGTTATCTTTTGTAGATAGAACAAAGGGGCAAACCTTTCTCCTGTTGAGGACAAGACTCTGAACCAAGTTTCAGGGGGCATTCTTCTCATGGGGACTTAACTCCTAGCAAAGGAAGATACTTCTTGCCTAACTTCTACTGCAAGGATGTGGGGGTTGAAAGAAGTATTTAGAAAGACAAAAAAGATGGCTCTGAAAAAAAGTACCTAAGAGAGTTCAGAGAAGCCAGTTTTCCTTTCCATTGACTCATTCAAACAGGGAGGTAAGCAACGGAGACAGGGCAAGTAGTTTACTAGCTGAAATGTTTTTAAGATTCCCATTTAGAGTGTGTGTGTGTCGTGTCTGTGTGTGTATATATCTATATAACAATCAAGTATATGTGTATCCTTGGTATTCTCAGTATCGGTTTCAGGACCCCCAGCCCTTATCAAAAATGGCAGAGTATCTGCAATATAACTTATGTGCATAGTTCTATATACTTTAATCTCTCCATTACTCATAACACCTACTACAATATGAATGCTACATACATAGTTGTTACACTGTATTGTTCAGGGAATAATAGAAAAAAAACCTGTACGGCTTCGGTACAGATGCAATTTTTTCCTTCAACTGTTTTCAATTCATGATTGAATACATCCATAGATGTGAAACCTGTAGATACAAGGGCCAACTATATATATACATTTAATCTATTAAAGTAGTCGTGTAAGTTTCTTTGTATTAAAAAGATGTCAGTGAACAGGAATTCCTACATTGCAGATGAAAGTAAAAACTGGGGTAAGTATTCTGAATGACAATTTGATACTGTTTCTCTATATACAAATGTATATAGTCTCTCTGACCCAATAATTAGCTTTGACTATTTAATCTGATAGATTCATACACGTGAAAAAAATCTTGCATGACAGGGTTATTATTAAAATACCAGAATAGGGAGAATGGAAACAATATTTATCAGTAAAAGACGGGATAAAATTCTATGGTACAAGAGTATAATGGAATACTAAAAAGTAAAGAAGCTCTTTATGTGCAGATATGCAATGATTCCCAAGGTAAACCAGTGACTTAAGCAATAAACACAAGAGTAAGTTAAAGTAAAATAAAAATTATAATGATCAGAAGCATGAAAACAATGTTTGATATATTCTTGCCAAAGAATCCACTTTGTGAATTGATCAAGCTTCTAGATCTAATTATCATTTTACAGGAAACACACAGAATAAAAGACATCAGAGAGATACAATTAGCAAAGCTAAAGTATAAGAAATTCCACAGGACAAACCCAGTTTCTTCACAAAAAAAAAAAATTAAAGAAAATAACAAAGAATTTTTAAAGAAGGACCAATCAATTAAGTTTAAATTAAAGGACATATTAGACTATTTTTAAGATGTCATAAGAGAGCAGTATTTCCAAATTATTCTACAGATTCCAAAAATCTCTCTCAAGATCTCAGATCCTTTTTTTTTGCCTGGACACTGACAAACTGATCCCAAAATTCAGATGTAAATGGAAGAGATGAGACCCTGAATAGCCAAAGCAATCTTGACACTTCCCAAGTTCAAAACTTACAAAGCTAGAGTGAACAAAACTGTGTGGCAATGGCATAAGAACAGCCATAAAGATTAACACAAAAGAAAAGAGAACAAAGTAATAAAGCCATACATTTATGCTCAATTGGTTTTCAACAAGGATGCCTTGACAATGCAGTGGAGGAAAGAAGAATCTTTTCAACAAGTGGTGCTGGGAAAAATGGGTATCACTAGAGAATGTTTTTTACAAAAATGAACTCAAAAGTTATCAAAGACTGGCCAGGCACAAGGGTTCACACCTGTGATCCCAATGTGTCAAGAGGCTGAAGCAGGAAGGTTTGAAAGTTTGAGGCCAGTCTCAGCAACTTAGTGAGACCCTGTCTCAAAATAAAAAGTAAAAAGGACTAGAAATGTAGCTCAGTGATAAAGAGCCCCTGGGTTCAAGTACCAAAAACAAAAAATGTATCAAAGACTGCATGTAAGAGCTAAACTATAAATTCATGCAAATCATGCATCTGGTGTCTAGTAACCAGAATACATAAAAATTCATACCACTCAACAGTGAAAAACCAATAACCCAGCTTAAAAATATGCTAAGCATTTGGGTAGATAATTCTCCAAAGAAAATATACAAATAACCAACAAATACATAGTGTTCAACATCATTAGTCATTCAGGAAATGCAAACTGAACCACAATGAGGTGCTTACAAGGATAGATTTTAAAAAACGAGGAGGGCTGGGATGTAGCTGAGAGCTAGAGTGCTAGCACGCATAAGATCTTGGGTTGCATCCTTAGCAAGGCCAGTAACAAGTGCTGGCAAGGATGTGAAGAAACTGGAATCCTCACATGCCGTTGGTACAATGTAAAAATAGTGCAGTTACTTTGGAAAAGTCACTTTAAATTTAATAGTAACTTTTAAAATTTATAATAAACTTAGCAGCTCCTCAAAAAGTTAAGCAGAATTACCAAATGACCCAGCAATTCTACTTGCAGGTATATACCCCAAGAGATTGAAAAGCTATTTCACACAAGAAGTTGTAAATGAATATTCAAAGCAGCATTATTCAAAACAGCTAAAAAGTGGAAACAACCCAAATGCTAATCAACTAATGAATGGACAAAATGTGTTGTATTATGCAAGAGAAATTATCAGCCATTAGCAAAAAGTATTCATCCATGCTACAACATGGATGAACTTTTAAAACATCATATTAACTAAAAAGAAGCCAGACATAAAAGGCCACATATTGCATGGTTCCATTTATATGAAATTATCCCAAATCCATAGAGATGAAAAGTAGACTAGTGACTGCCAATGATTAAGAGGAAGAAGGAACAGGGAGCAACTGCTAATGGTACAGGGTTTTTTGGCTGCTGAAAATGTTTTGAAATGATCTAGATAGAGGTGATAGCTGTACAACCTTGTGAACATACTACAACCCACTCTTTGAAAGGGTGAATTTTATGACATGCAAATTATATTTCAATATTTTTTAAAGATTTATGATATTTGGTTCCTGTTTGCATCCTGATTTTTAAAAAAATAACCGTCAAAAAATTTTTTAGCTTGCCTTGCATGCAGAAGGCCATGGGTTCAATCCCCAGCACCACAAAAAAAAAAAATTTTTTAAAAATTAATCAGGGAAAATGAATACTAAGGATATTTGATATATGGCAATTACTGTGATTATTATGATATGTTCATAGTATTACAATTTATTAAAATGAAACAAAGAACTTTTCAGAAATACATATTCAATATGTTCATATTGAAGACTATTAAAGTATTTTCAGAAATAAATATTGAAGAATATAATTAAAGAATTATAAATGAAGTGATATGTCTAGGACTTATCACAAAATATTACAGTTGGGAGGTATAAATGAAGACTGGATACATGTTAAAACTTATTAGAGAATGGAGGAAAAGCTCAGTGGTAGAGCAGTTGTCTAGCATGTGCAAGGCCTGGGATTTCTCCCCCACACTGCAAAAATTATTTTTTAAAAAATTGTTGAAAATAGGTGATAGGAGTAAATGTACTATTATATTCAGTCTATTTCAAATTATCCATAATACAGTGTTTTTTAAAATATATATTTATAATTGCTTGTATATAAATAGAATAGTTTTGGATGGATATATAAAAAATATATAACACTATTTCCCTGTGGAAAAAACAGCTGCACTGAAGGGAATATGGATAGAAAGGAGCCTCTACATGAAAGGTCTTTTTTTTTGATACCAGGTATTGAACCTAAGGGCACTCAACCACAGAGCCACATCCTCAGTGCCCTACCCCCCACCCTCATTTTTCAAATTTTGAGACAGGGTCTCACTAAGTTACTTAGGACCTCATCAAATTGCTGAGGTTGGCATTGAACTTGTGATCCTTCTGCCTCAGCTTCCAAAACCGCTGAGATTACAGGTGTGCACCACTATGCCCAGCCATTAAAGGTCTTTTTTAAAGTAGGTTCTAGAGCAAAAGAGTAATAATAGCAACAACCCACTATCACTGGTGCCCTGCAGAAACATTTTTAAAAGCACTCATTTTTCTGAGAAAGAAATAAATGTAAGCCTCGTTTTATAGACGTTCAGAATCTTGATCCCACAGGGAGCCAGGTGAAACTGAAAACAGACTCTTGAATTTCTCATCCCAAATCCAGCCCTCAGAAACATTCCCCTTCACCTATAACTTTGTGCCACTTAATACAGAGGCAGATTTCATTGCATAAAAGTAGCCACCAAAGAAAGTGCTCTTCTGGAAACTGTATTAAGCGTCTAGGTTCAATCCAATCTAACAATCAGCAGGAGCCAGGCATTCTACCTCCCACTGGTAGTAAGCCAGGTGAAATCAAGAAACAGCATTTGAGGGAGACAGAGAAAAACCCTTTGTGAGCAGAGGTCATCTGACCACGGCTTTGTAAGTGCTCCTGAGAGAGCACAACTGTCATTTATCAGTTCCACGGGTTTCTAACATATTACTTCTGCAGGGCAGCTGACATACTCTTGGGTATAAATCCTGGTGTAAAATAGTTGGCAAATTGAATCTAGGTAGGCTTATTTGAAGAGTTAAATGTATTCATTTACAGAGGCAGTACATTCCAGCCCTTTACTGTGCTGCATGTGTATTATGAGAAAAAGAAAGAAATGAAGGCTGCCACCCACCTTGATTCTTGTCATCTGGCTCAGGGTCTGGTTTCAGTCTTTTCACACTGTTGCCACTCTCTGAGCTGTAACAAAAAAACATGGTGATTTGAGCTATGTCCAATCTTGGGGATCAAAGCTTAGGAAATCAGCAGTGCTAGAAATCATTTATATGGATCTTAGGCAGCCTCAAGGAGCTGGGATGATCTAAAATGAAAAGCCTTCATTTCAGGTTCTTGATCTACTTCCAATTATAAAATTCGTTATAAAAGACAACTTAAACTCCTGATAAATCCAAGAGGTGAAGTATATAAACTTTTAATTTTTTTGTTATCTTTATCATTCAGCTCGGTTGGAACCACAGATGGAATTCAAGAATATTTGAACAGGTTCACAAACAACAAAAATTTACTTAAATTACTAAGGATTAAAGAATATATCTTCAACAACATGCTAGAGTTCTGAGTCATCCAAAAGACTGTCGCTAAAAGAATGTCTAGAGTGTACTTCTTAACAAAAAAAATTATCCCAAAAGGAAGGCCTTAATCCCAGCAGGAAGAGATGGTGAACAAGAAGGTGGTAAATATAAGTCTAAATGAGTGTTATCTATTAAAAAAAAAAGACATCTAATTTGTGGCATTAAATATTACCATACTGAAGACCCAGACAACAGTGGCACATAAAGTAGGAAGAGGGGGATTGTAACTACGGGGTCTAAGGTCCACACACTTTTGCAGGGAAGTGAGAGAGCTATTTACTCTAGGTTTTGCTAAGCATGCCTGGTAAATTTCAAGCTCATTTCTATTGCAGTATATAAATCCAAACAAGGTGAAAGAAAAAAAATGATTTGCAATTTAAAGATTTGTCAGTCATGTTTTTCTAGAACAAGAATATAAGGAAAAATATTTTAAATAAAAATACAATGTTAAGATGGTGGAAATCATATAAAAATATTGATAAAAATAAATAAACTAAATCTTCTAGTAAAGATACTAAAAGTATAAATTTAAAAGCAGATCCTGGGTGTGATGGCCAGCAGTCTTAGAAACTTCAGAGGCTTAGGGAGGAGTATGGCAAGTTCAAGGCCAGGCTTAGCAATTTAGCGTCACTTATCTCAAACTTTTAAAAAAATGAAAAGGGGTGAAGATGTAGTTCAGTGGTAGACAAGGTACCATTGCCACTGGGTTAAATCCCCAGTACCACAAAAATAAAATAAACAAAAGCAGAGACACAACTAGAAACTTAACAAAAGAAAAACAAAATCAAACAATAACCAGAAGGATTAAAAGTAAAAGAAGAGAGGCAGGTGTGGTAGTGCACACCTGTGATCCCAGGTACTTAGGGAGGCTAAAGCAAGATCTTAAGTTTGAGGCCAGTCTCAGCAACTTAGCAAAATTCTGTCTCAAAATAAAAACAAAAAGGGCTGAGGATGTGGCTCAGTGGTAGAGCAACGTTGGGTTCAATCCCCAGTACCTCAAAAAAAGTAAAAGAATAGAAAAAGAGGTACCAAGGTAAATGTTAGTATTAGGAAAACAGACTTACCCAAAAGCACTGACAAAAGTTACTTTGTAATGAAATAAAGTTTGATTCACTATGAAGAAATAACAATTTTGAACATGTATGCAACTAATCTAAGGAGTTTAAAAATATGCATTCAACAGAACTATGAAGGAAATCAAGAAATCACTATTAAAGCAGGCTAGGCATATAGCTCAGGGATAGAGGGCTTGCAGGCGGCATGCAGGGGGCCTTGGGCTTGATCACTAGCCTTGCAAAACATACACACACACGTGTGTGCACAGTTAAATTACCTCACTATGGAAATTTAAAACTATTTCTAAATTATTCCTAAGTCAAAGTTTAAAATACTTAGAAGAAAATATAAAACTTGTGTTTAGTGAAAGCTGAGGAAAATTTATAACTTTGGAAGCCTCTAACTGAAAAGGATAAATATGAATGCACTAGTTATCTGACAGCTGTTTATAGCAATAAATAAAATAAACTTGGAGAAAAGACTTGGAGAAGTCTTGGAGAAAAAACTTGGAGAGGTATGAAATGGGTGCTTGTTTTGTTTTTACGCTTTTATATACACACTAATGGCTTCCAGACTTTTACCAAGCATCAGAATTATCCATGAAATTCTAACATTAAGATTCTTACACTTCATTCCAAACTTACTGAACCAGAATTAGTGAAGCCTGGAGCTCGGCGCGGTGGGGTGGCACACGCCTGTAATCCCAGCACTTAGGGAAGCTGAGACAGGAGAATCACAAGTTCAAAGCCAGCCTCAGCAATGACGAGGTGCTAAGCAACTCAGTGAGACCCTGTCTCTACATAAAACACAAAATAGGGCTGGGGATGTGGCTCAGTGATCGAGTACCCCTGAGTTCAATCCCTGGTACCAAAAAAAATAAAGAAAGAAAGAAAGAAATTAGTGAAGCCTGGGAATACACATTATTAACAAACTCTTAGGTCACTCTAATAACCCAGGGCAGAGCAGGGAAGATTAGGAACTCCTGCCCCAAGAGGCTAATTCATCAGGTTGCTCTGCAAAGCAACATTAAATAATGTGTTTTTAAAATCCAAGAGGGGTTTTATGCAGGTCACCAAAGAAGCTAACAGAGCCCTTTCTAAAGGAGATCTAAAGATTAAGTAAGGGAGACAGTTACAACAGCCATTCTGCACATGCAAAAGCACTGGCCAAGAGGTAACTAACTGCCCATCTGCAGAGTCCTTCCTTGGCAGTCCAGGGAGACTAACCCAGGTCCAAATCCTGAGAGACACTGGACCTTGTTTAGAAGCTTGTGCAAGGAATAACCCATGACCTATTAGACCTTTTCAGTCTACTGATATCCCTCCCCTCAGCTGCTGTACGATGATGACATTTTACATGTAGGCAATGCTCCGAGGAACATCTGCAGCAGATAGATGATGTGCCAAACCACAAGAATGCATCAATACACTCTCCTCAAAATGTGTGGCTGGGTGCCAATATATCATATTGATTTTCCTAATAAGACTGCATTTAAACTAAACATCATTCTGCCCATGGTCTGGTTGGTCAAACTGACATGCCCTGATTCTATCACTATGGTGCCATTTAAGGATTTGGAAAGGGAAGAGCAAACTCGATAAAGAACCATCAAAATCTCTAGGTAATGCTACCACTGCCACATCAATCAAACCAAGCCAAAGCCAGTTCCGTAACCCTATCACAACAGCTCTGTTCTTTCAATGCCACTGCAGCAGCTGTTCCCTCTGCCTGGAATGTTCTCTCCTTATCTGCCTATCAAACCCCTACTGTCCTACCCTATCAGCATCTTTCTCATGCCTTCCTTAACTTCCTGCATGAGCCTGTGAACCTGTGAGACTGCACACTGCCAGGCAGTGTTGTGTTCTTCCTTTGATTTTGTGACCCTATACACAATTCTTTCACAGAACTTGCGACTTCACTTGCCTAGAAACACAACAGCTCAAATACTGAACCTCTCTATTACCGTGTGACCTTGGACAAAAGTTCTCCAACCTCCCAAATTCTCAGTCTTCTCATTGTAAAACAGGGATTATAATAATCTGTACTTCAGAAAATGGTGAGAGGAATAAATGAGATCACACACAGGAAGCACTTAACACAATGCCTGAGACATGGCAGGTGCACAAGGAAGAGCAGCTACTATTTGTTAGCTGAACAAATGATCAGAGATGCAAGAGTCAGAGGCTACCGAAGACACCGCATCTGGAAGGAGAGGGAGGGATGAGCACACTGAAGAAACTTCACAATGACTCATGCTAGGTGGTCTTCTGCTCTGATCCCATACAGTGACATTTCAGGTGACACAACCAAGGAAGATTCACACTGTGTGACGCTGGCTGACCTCTTATGCTTCACAGCTCCTGCCAACAGTTTTGCCTGGGAGAACTTGTTCTTGGTTTCTATGGGTTTCACAGTCAGTTTCTTCTCCACTTCCTTCTTGTTTTCTGCAGAAATTCCGACCTTGTTGAGATTACTGTGAGTTACAGGTTAAGGGTTAAACTAAACAAAAGCCACAGGACTATGGTAAATTAAGAGGAGGACAACAAATATAATCCACTGGCCCTTTGGCTATATCATATGATGTCTGGCCTACTTATTTAAAAAAAAAAAAAAAGCTCCTTACCTCTTTATTCTGCCAGTCACAACCAGCTGATTTAAACAGAAATGAAGGTGACCTCAAAGGAAGACAGTATATCAAGTCCAAAATAACACAGACAAGCAACTTTTTCCTCTGATTTTCAATGAAAATCTAAGCATATCCAGAAAACCCAGTATTGCCAGATATGCTTGAGGAGAAAACAAAGATCTTAAGGAATATGAAAGAAATGGGAAAAAATGTGGTTTCCCTGAAAATATGTGCTTCTTCCTACCAAGGGTAAAACTGGATTTTGCAGATGTCTTTATGACCATCAGTAGCACTCAGTCTTGGATGGTGAAGACTAACTCCCACTTTGCAGGTGCAATGCAACACCAGAATTCTCTCAAAGCTTGTTAAAAATGAAGAGTCCCTCCTCCATCCCCATCTACTAAGTGAGGCTCTCAGAGGCCCAAGAGTCTGCTTTAACTGTCATAAGGTGATTTTAACGAGAAACCCTGTGCAAACATAACCCAAGAACCAAAACGCTATTTGTAAAAGCATAAAGAGTGCTTATCCCATCACTGCTTTGTGCCCCATGTCACCCTCTCGCTCTCAGGGTCTGTCATCACTGTCACTTGTTCTGCCAGCCCCTTGGCTCCCTCCCTTTAAAAAAAAAAAAAAAACCAGTTGGTTTTTTTTTTAGTTATAGGTAGACGCGATACCTTTTTACGTGGTGCTGAGGATAAAACCCAGTGCTTCACGTGCTCTAGGTGAGTGCTCTACCCTCTGAGCCACAACCTCAGCCCCGGGTCCCTCTCTTTTATGTCATGCTTTTTCTCACAACATATTAGACAACAGAAGTATTCTGCCGTGGTACAAGTTCTTAAGATGCAGTTGTGACTTGCTGAAACAATAGTGACATCTAGTGCCCAAGAATCTAAGCAGCATCCCAAAGAAGTGGCAGAGGTAGGGGATACACAATCTAGCCTATCTATCTCTGAGTCTTTGAACATAGAGAAAACTGGGTACCAGAAACAAGGAAATGCTCACTCTGATCATTCTTCAGGCACTCACTCTGTTCCTATAGCATTAATTACCTTAAATATTTGTAGTATTAGATGGGAATTGTGTAAAATGCTCAGTACTATTCTGATTTTCATCAATTTAATGTTTTTAAAGTCATAAACATAATATGCTAGTGCTGAATGTTAATTTTATAGGAAAAATCGAAAGCAAAAAACACTAGCCCAATGATTTTTTTTTTTTTTGGCGGCGGGGCGGGGTAGCGAGGGGTTTACCAGGGATTGAACTCAGGGGCACTCCATCACTGAACCACATCCCCAGCCTATTTTGTATTTTATTTAGAGACAGGGTCTCACTGAATTGCTTAGTGCCTCACTCTTTGCTAAGGCTGGCTTTGAACTCACAATCCTCTTGCCTCAGACTCCCGAGCCTCCGGGATTACAGGCATGCACCACTGCACACAGCCCACCTGATGCATTTTTACCTGCAACTTCATCAATAAGGTATGGAAACTCTCAAAGAAAAGTCTCAATATTAAATACTGAAAAAATAAAACAAAATGGAAAAATTAACACAACAAACCATACATGTATTTATAATACCAGGACATAGAGAACAACATTTAGCTTTTATTCTTTTTAAAGTGAAAAAGTTTGGCAGGGAGAGAAGGTGGTAATCTTATTTTTGCTCCACAGCCAGAGCACAAGATTTTCCCTCCTTAAGTCCTTTCCTCTAAAATGATTTAAAAATAAACACATACCTCAAAAATATCAAGGAATTCTTTAGATGAAGAATTTCTTAAAACTGCATAGTTTTAAATATACATGATATTGCTAACTACTAGTTTACTAGTTTAACTACTAAAGTGCTGGTGTTTACATGGCACAAAACCATAGTTTATTTGCACTCAAAAATATCATGTTATAATATGTTAAAATAAGCAAAGCCAAGAGCCAGCTCCTAATCTATAGCCTCAATAAACAAATGTCTAATTCTTCCATTCCTGTCTCCACTCATCTCTGGCTACTTGTATTTGTGGGATCAGTGCATTATACATAAGTGGGTAAGGTCAGCTTTTTGTCAGTTTTTTCTACAGTCAGAACTTTCCAAGTTTCCAGTCAAATCTAACACCCCTCAGAGCCTCTTCAAGTGCTATAATGCAATGTCAACAGAACAGAAAAGTTTGTTCTTTCCTTTTAGTTGAAAACTGAAGGGCACCTCATACAGCTCTACTCTCCAGAATGCTCCCTTGGGAGACACTCGTTGCCAACCCAAAACAAGATATAATTCAAGTGAGAAGCGTTAAGTAATGTATTTCCTCAGAGGAAAAAGCTTGGTGTCTGAAGCAATGCACTACATATATCTGCTCACTGCTACAAATATCAACACGTAATATTATTTAGGGGTCATCAGGGGCGGGGTGGGAAGTTCAGAAGAATCAGTCTCCGTGCTACAGTTGAAACTGAGGAGTAATTTTCCATCAACTCCTATCCTCAAGTTGCACCTGCATGTCACTAACAGACTGAGAATGGAAGCTAGGAATTTTGCTACCAGTTCATATCCAAACACAGTCCCAGGGAATCTGTCTACATTTTCTCCCACATAACTTGTAATGTAACCAACTGCACACTTCCTGCAAGTAAAGACCAAATAGCACATCACTGTTCTTAGAGGTGAAGCCTGTTCAAACACAGTAGTGAGGTTATTCAACACATTAGCTTAAAGCATTCAAAACTTCCTCACAGGAGGAAAAAAGTTAGGATGGCCACATTAACATCTATGAATCACTCATTAATTTATTCACATATTTACTGAGAATCTACTTGTCAGGCATTGGGAAACATAGTGACCAAGTCCTTCTGTTAGTGCTGTTGGTAGTGGTAGTGGCTCTGTGGTACTGGGGATGGACCCAAGGGTGCTTTACCGCTGAGCTACATTCACAGCCCCTTTTGATTTTTTATTTTGAGACAGGGTCTCACTAAGTTGCCAATCTTGGCCTTGAACCTGCAAGCCTCTTGCCTCAGCTCTCAAGTTACAGGTGTGTGCCACTTGCACCCAGCTTAATTCCTGGTGATTATGGAGCTTACTTTGCATTTCAGCAGTAAAGAGATAAAATAAACCAGTAAAAACAAATGACAATTTTCAGATAGTGACAAGTGCTATAAAAAGATGGTACCACAGAGCTGGGAGTGTATCTTGGAGGGTAAGCATATGCTTAGTATGCATGAGGATCTGGGTTCAATCCCCAGCACTGCAAAAAATTTTTAAAAATCTCAGCAGCTGATTTTTCCCCTGTGTGAGGTTGACTGCATTGCCCATCTGTCTCAAGAGTCTAATTCCAAGCCGGGCGCGGTGGCTCA